>JAKUCV010000353.1:0-67658 GCA_028386065.3 Turnera subulata | reverse complement strand
ACTCGCCGGAACCTCGCCGGATTCCGGCCATCACTGTTCACGGCAGCCCCCCAAAACAACCCAAAATCTTCTGCTACTGTTCACCGCAGCAAAACAACGCCATCCCACCACTGTTCACTGACCATCAACACATCCACAACAACGAAAACAACAACAACATCAACATCCACCGCCTCTGTCCATCAATAATCCGTCAACAAGAAATAAAACAGTCCAATTAGAACAAATCAGAAAATTAAAAGGAAAAGAAGAGAAGCAAGCGTGAGACAGGGAGGAGGGAGGAGGACCGGGCGTCACAACTCACCCACGCAGCAGAGGCAAGGGCGAGGTGGCACGGCATCTGAGGTGAGTGCGGCGGAGGTTCCCAGCTGAGGAGGAAGGAAGGCAACGGGCGGCGTGGCTGCAGGCGGCGGCAGCGGCACGGAAGGAAGGAGAAGAAGAGGACGCAGAGGAGAGGAGGTCTCGGGTGGGGCTCCTCGTCTGGCCGGCGACGCGTCAGAGGCAGAGGGAGAGGGGATCGGGCTGCACGGCGGTTGGTGCGACATGGAAGGGAGTGGAGGAGGAGAAGAGATGGTGAAGTGGTGGCGCCGGCGACTGGTTTCGACAGAAGGGGAGAGGAAGGAGAAGGGAGAGGGAAGAAGGTGGTGGTCTCGGGTCCGGTGGCTCAAGGAAGGAGGAGGGAAGGAAGGGAAGTTGCAGGGGCAGCGTGTGGGAGAGAAGAAAGAAAAAAAAAAGTGAAGATGAGTGGCAGACCAACAATTCACGGGAGGAGGCAGGGGAAAAGTGTGGGGCTCGGGAGAAGATAAGAAGAGAGTGGCGAAAGGGGAAATGACAAGAAAAATAAAAGAAGAAATAAGGTGGGGGCCGGCGGCGAGGGAGAGAAAAAAAAAAGAAATTGGGGAAGGCGGCTGAGAAGAAAAGAGGAAGAAAAGAAAGAAAAAGAAAGGAGAAAGGAGAAGAAAAGAAAGAAGGAAAAGAAAGAAAGAGAGAGTAGAAGTGGGGCCCACGTGGCCGGGGAAAAACCGGGAGAGAGAAGAGACGTAGCCGAGAAAGAGGAAGAGAAAGGAGAGAGGAGGAAGAAGAGTGGCTCGGGGCAAGCTCGTTGGCGGGTCCGGATTCTCGCGCCGGAATCCCGTAAACGCAGGGATACTCCCGTCTTTCCGACAAATCCCGTCCCGAGTCCAAAAATATGACTTGGGCTCGGAAAATCCGATTAATTCCCCTGAACGTCGTCCAAGTCTCGGAACTGGAAACCGAGGCTCGGTTAGTTGGGAAGACACTCCCAAGCGCGGGAAAATTCTCGGTTTCGAAAAACGACTCCCGTTTACTGTGAATTAATTACCCGAGATTAATCCAACAGTAATCACGGTAAAACAATTTCTACAGTCCCGGTAAAAATTCATAATTTTACCCGGGCTGTTACAACATCGGATTCCAAAACCGAGCCCTGTCCCACGTTCGGGATTCTTCTGCGGATTTTTCGGACCAAAGTTGGAATTTTTTGGGTCCAGGAACCTTCAGAAAAGTCAGGTTTATCATCGAGTTATTGGACCAGAAATAAAGTCAAGGGGGTACATTAGTTATTTTCTGGTCCGGACGGGACACGCCTCACATTAGTTATTGGTTGATGTATAGTATGTTTTATTATTTTAAAATAAAAATCTTTATTTTGTGAAATTTTTTATTAAATATACAATAAAAAATATTTATTATGTTTTATTTTTTTAGAAATAGGCTAATTTTATTATTCAAATTATTTGTATAATTAAAAATAATAAAATTATATTTTGGGTTCTGGGTTATATAGTTTGGCAGAACTGGTCGGGTGGATCCTGGTTTGGTTTTGGGTTTTTCCTGACATGTGGGACCCAAAAATTTGATGTGGCACCCAAAAATGTGTCACGTCAGCAATTTTCGTCGGATTCTGGCCGGACAAACCAAACGGGTCGAACGGAGGGATGAAAAGAGGCCAAAAACCTACACAAGGATGAAATCCAACTTTGAGGCCTTACACAGGGACGAAAAAAACACTTTAATCCAAATACTACTAGATATTTGAAATTATAATTCATTGCACGGATGTAATAAAAAATGAGGTTACAATTGTTGTTGTAATTAGTGTATATATGAAACTTCACCTGCCCTTGCGTGTTTAGCTTGATTTTCGTCGGTATATCAATAATAATTCTGATAAAGACCGATGTGACAGAACGCTGAAAATTTGTGCGAGTAAAGGGAGAATCAAAGGAAATTGTACAATGAATCAAAAATAAAGAGCAAACATCCTAACCAATTTGGGGTTGGTCGAAGTGGTAAGCGACTTGGTTCCGCTTAAGCAAGGTCTCGAGTTCGAGTCCTTGTGTATGCAGAAAATTCTCATTGGGAGACTCACCCACCATACCCAGGTGCGCGACGCGGGTCGAATCCGGATTAGCCGGGACAAAGCTTCGGATACCGGGTGGGGAATCAAAAAAAAAAAAGAGCAAACATCCTAGCAATCACAATTAATGCCTTTTGAGAATCATGGAAATTTTGAAACATGATAAGATAAAAACTCTTAATAAAATAAGCTCTACCTCTTTGAATAATATCAATATAATATTCAATAAGTTGGAGGTGACAGAAAATTAACTCCATTTTTGTGTGTGTTAATCTCAGAGTATAGTGTGCTTGGTAAAATAAAGAATGGAAAGTGTATTGGCTATGGATTGGGGTATGTACCACACAACTATAACTTTCATTCTTTCCCTCCTGAGTTTTCTCAAACAAAAATTTGACATCTGGTCCACAAACATGGTTTCCTCTAGTTCCAATTCCCGTTTTTGTCAAAATTCCATATTGAGCCGAAATGGAATTTCTTTCCTGACAAATCTTTCTTCCCCCAAACTAATCAGAAGCAAGGCCTCGGCCCTAATAACTTTGTTAGTAATTTAAAGCTTTATGTGTAACATCCCGGGTAAAAATTTAGATTTTTACCGGGACTGTAAAAGTCTTTCTACAGTGATTTACCTTTGAATTTAATCTTGGGTAATTAATTCAAGGTAAATCGGGCGTCATTTTTCGAAACCGAGGGTTTTCCCGCACTCGAGATTTTTCCGTGGATTTTTCGGGCCTAAGTTGGTATTTTTCGGGTCCCAGAATCTTCGGAAAATCACACCGAAAAATAATTAAGGGGGTATCAGTTATTTTCTGGTCCGGTCGGGAGACGACTGCATGACTGAGTCACGCAGCCGCCTCTTTCCTGTGCAGCTCGTGATATGTTTTGCTGTGTGCTTGTGAGCTTTGCCTGTGATGCCCGTGCACCTCGTTCTTTTTCCTTGCTTGATGAAGCCATCTCCCTGCTTTCCCCCTGCAAAAAAAGATAAAAACACACAGAAATAAACACATAACAACACGCCACCGACCGGCCACCATCCACCGAGCCACCAACCGCCGCCCCACGAGACAACAACAAACACCCACACACACCCCTCCTCTCTTCTTTTTCTTCCTTTTCTCCATCGCCACCGTGGCCGTGAACCCGCTGCCACCCACCACCTCCACACCGGTCGAGCCTCACCAACAACTACAGAAGCCACCGCCGCCGCCACCATCTTCTTCTCCACCGACCTCCATCTCACGCGACTCGACAGCCAACCCCCACCGACCGCCTGCACCAACCACCACAGCCGCGCACTGCCCGTCCCTTTTCTCATCGTCACCGTGCGTCACCCGCCGTAGTCACCAGCATCTCGTGCCACCATCGCCGACCGGTCGAGGCTAGCCGCCATCTTCTCCTTCTTCTCTCTCGCGTCGCCGCCGCCGAGAGGAGGCTCACACAACCACGACGGAGGCCTTCCTCACGACGCCCTCTTCGCCGCCGCCCTTTCCTGCCGTCGTTCCGCTTCGTCGTGCCTCCGATCCGCCCCCTCCCCGACGCGCTGCCGCGTCGCCTGCAGCTGCCGAGGTAAGCGAGGGGTTGAAGACAGCCCTGCCCCGTTTTAGCAGTCAGGTCATGGCCGGGCCGGGTTGACCTGACGGGCCCCTGGCCTGGGCTCAAGACCTAGACTGTTCACTTGAGGTTGGTTTTGGCATGCTGGGCCTAATGTTGGTTTGGGCTTGGGTATTTAGTGGGTTGGATTTCTGTTGAGCTTAACATTATACCTGGCCCAACCCGAAATTTAAATAATATGTATATAATTATCATTGCATTTTATAATCTGGAAAAAAATATATATTATGGGATATATATTTTTCTGGGAATAAATAATTATTCTGAAATAATATTTTTAAGAAATCGTGATATGATTTATAACATTTAAAATATATATATATATATATATATATATATATATATATATATATATATATATATTGTTATGTGGAAATTAATTTGACACATAAATTACGGATATGTTTCCAAATATATATGTATATATATACATAATAATTCTATTATCCATGGAGAATAATTTCTGAAAGTATATACATAGTACATAATTAAAAATATTTTGGCGTATTATTATTTTTGAGAAATTAAAGTAATTATGAAATGAAATATATCTTTTGAAATTAATGTACGGTAAATACCTTTGACATACTATGGATAAATACATGCATAATTATTTGCAAAAAAATTAATTATATTATGGTAAGTTGTTCTTATGAAAATTATTTTGGGAAAAGTATAATTAATTTAAGAAAATATTTTGAAAAGAGTTTTAATTAAAGTATGGTACCGAAATTATATTCGGATATACGTACAGTATAATATTTTCGGTAAAAGATGATAATAAAGGATATGAACCGGGATGGGTTTATTTCGCAGTATTGGCATCATAGCATACCGATTATGTGCATTTATGTGAGCATGTTGTTTTGTTGTGCAGGTTATGATATCGGGCAGTTTCCCGAGGAACCGGCTTGGGACCGGTCATTGTCTCCGGAGTTGAGTAATCAGCCAAGGTGAGGATGGATTTCCTTCAATATGTGCCTATATTACTCGGTTGTTGTGTTTGATGGTTGTTGCACTGTTGAGTGTTGCATTTGTTGTGATTGTTGTCGGGATGTTTATCCCAGTATCTTGATTGGTCTTGGGATGTTTATCCCCGTACATCGAGTTTTTGGATGTTTATCCTTGTGTCTTTTTGGCATTAAATAAAATGGATTAAATAATAATTGGTGATAAGGATGTCGATCCTCGGTTTTGGATGGGATGTCTATCCCGGTATTTTGGCTAGGGATGTTGATCCCTGAGATTTGGATTTGGATAATGATGATATAATTGTCACGTGATAAGTAGTGGTACGACTCGATGGTTTAAGTGTTTTGTGGTGGCCATGACCTGGGTTACTTGTGATAAGCATGTCTATGCTTGGGATGTCTATCCCGTGATTATTTTTGGGATGTCTATCCCTGGATTCGTATTTTTGGGATGTCGATCCCTGGGTTCTCTCGGATTTGGTCTGGCACCCGAAATATGTTGAGAACCAGGTCTGACCCCTAGCTTATCCGTGACGGGGCCCGGAAAGATAAAATTGGAAAATTGGATTTTTGATTTAGTCTTTTTGGTCTTGGACCGGTTTTGGGTCGAGTCTTTGTTTTGGTGTGTTTGGCTGTTTAGCCTGTGTTTGACTTGAGTAATTTATAGTGTTGCATATTGATTGTCTATCCTTCGTCGGAGAGCACTTCGGACTCACCCCTCACCTGCGGGCTTTCATCCCGTAGGATGAGTTATTTGTGGTACAGGTCTGATGCATTCCAGACAGGCTGCGGCGTTATCCCTTGTACAGGACTCGGATCCATAGTTTGCATCAGTGTCGCATACAGTGTCTTTGTGAGTTATTAAGTCTTTCGCTATGCATTATTTTTGTTATTGTTGGGCCATTGGGCCGGTGATGATGTTATTGATGTTTTTTTTTTATTTTGGGCTGCTGAGCCCGAGTTTCTGTTGTATACACTGTATGCTGGGCTTGGTTTGGTTGGGTCGTCACAGTTCCGGCACGTCTTTACTGTGTACGGTATATATGGGTCGGGGCGTTTCATTTTGGTAGCAGAGCGGGCGTTAGGTCTTGTTGGGCAGTCCTTGTGTTTTTGTAGTTCTTGTTTGCATAGTTCGCTCCAGTTGTTTATTATTTTATATCATTTTAGTTAGTGCATTATGGATCCAGTCAAGGGACGCCAGCTGTCACAGAACATACACATAGGAGGTAATGATGCCATAAATAAGCGGAAATATAAATATTATTAATATTGCTAATATTATCATTACAAACATAAATATTACATTGATATTTTATAAAAAAAAAAAGAAATACATTCATCGCCTTGGAACGACGTTGACCCTGAAGCTAGTGGGGTCATTGTTGATGTTGACTGTGATGCTGTCGCTCCACGAGAACCACATGCCGCCTGTGTTGTTCTTGCAGGAAGCTCGAACCGGTTTGCTTGAGGGAACCGGAGTGGGATGAGACCGTGATCGTCTTCAGGCTGTCATTGGGTCTCCGTGAGAAGAACCATGTTTGGCTTGTACTGGTTCTTCAGGTCCCTCAGGGTACGCGAGAACTCCTGGGAACGTCTAGCGACTCCTCTGCAGTTCCACACCAGTAGTCGGGCCTTTGGCCAAGTTGGAGGTAGACGAGTTACTCTGGGCATGCTTTGGGTAGTCATCGAGAGTTGGTAGTAGGTGCCTTGGTCCAGGAAATGGCAAGTGGGCTCTAGGTTGAACTCCTGAAGTCTTTCAGAAATGAAAAACATGATGGAGTTGGCCGAGCCGTAGAAGGAGGTCCTCAGGGTGCCTTGGTCCTCTAGAAAGAACGTCTCTTCCATGGGAGTGACGAAGAATCTGGATGAGTAGAGTTCGTCGACGAAGACTAGACGCGGCATTCTGCCGAGCTCGTTCGGTAGTTCCTCTAGACGCTCGTTGATCATGCTGTAGGCCAGTCGGTTTCTTCTGCCTAGGTTGGCACCTTCGACGAAGAAGACGGATGAGGGAGCAGACATGTTGTCTCGGCGTGTGGTGTTTTGTTTTCTGAACATTGTGGTTTTGGTTGCCTGGATGTTTTGTTTTCTCTTGGATGCTTTGTGGTTTTTGCTTTCCGTTGTTTTGCCTTTTATAGAAAAATGTTTACCGTTTTGTTTTTCCAAGTTTAGACCCCACCTATCCCCGGGAAGGTCTAAAGGATTTTTCGGTGATGGGAAAAGCAGATTCTCTTCACAAAGCTCCAATCGTTTTCATTCTTCAAGGTGTTGTTTTGAAAATTTTGCCGTTGCTTCATTTATTGCTTCGTTACTTTATACGTTTTTCGGGCTACAAATGCCAGTGTTTTTCAGCCCTTTTCCATCTCACGATTTTCTAACGCCCTGGCTACCTTAGCGTTTCTTTTTATGGTGTTTCTATTTTTTCTACATCTTTTATCACATGCATCCGTGATCGTTGAGGCTAGACTGATGGGACCATACCTCGAGTAGAGTGCATGTGCGACAAGCTTACACCTGTTCGGACATCGTGGAGGGATACGAGACTTGACAGATGTTTTTGGCTCATGTGGAATTTGTGAACAAGTGGGTAACGTTTCTTTCGAGGGACACAGGACGCTCTCGTGATCATCGCCTTGCGAGTTAACGGATGTCATTTTCACAAGGGAAACAGACGTCACCGTTAGCTGTGCATGTTACATTTCTCGGGATCGAGGATGTTTACGACCGATCTAGAGCGCCGATCATGAAAACATGTTTTTATCTTAACTTCTTTATGTTTTGTTTTGTTAAGTGAATTTTGTTTTTAATTTCTTTATGTTTGATTTATATTCTTATTATTGATTTTTGTTCTGCTTTGAGATGTTTTGTTTTTATGTTTAAACACGAGACTTTGTAACATAAGAGTTTTGATTTAAAAAGAAAACTTATTTTATTTAATTCATAACGGTTTTAGAACGGGAGAAGAAGTACTCTATGGAGCTACTTGCTTCTCTAGGTCTTTTACAAGTTTTTGGATGTTTTTCACGAGAAGGAAGAGTTCCGCGCACGCCAGTTCTATCCGCATCACCGCCGAGCTGACCTTCTTCAATGAGACGTTCAGCTGCGATAGTGTCTGCAGTGGACTGCTGCTTTCAGCCGTTGCCTTGCCCTTCCGATCTTAAGCTTCTTTGCTAGCACGCTTCTTTCGCCGTCTGCTGGAGACGACCATGTGTTCTTTCAGACCGACGATGTTCGTCTTGAAGCGCTTCTTTGGCGGTTCTTCATCAGAGCTTCTCGGGAAAGCAGTGCCACCGATATAGCTATTGTTCTCGGAGCCTGAGGTAGTTCAAGATCGGATTGGAGAGTCCATGGCTGTGTGTGAGTTTGCCAGTCATGAGGTTCGGTTTATATAAGCGGAGGAGATGTCGCTTAAGGGTATAAGCGACATATTGCGTTGAGTTTGGACACCTGGCAGAGTGTGCCAGAAGCTTATCGTGGTAGGACCCACGGATAAGACGGAATTTCGAGGACGAAATTCTTTTTAAGGTGGGTAGACTGTAACAGCCCGGGTAAAAATTTAGATTTTTTACCGGGACTGTAAAAGTCTTTCTACAGTGATTTACCTTTGAATTTAATCTTGGGTAATTAATTCAAGGCAAATCGGGCGTCGTTTTTCGAAACCGAGGGTTTTCTCGCACTCGAGATTTTTCCGTGGATTTTTCGGGCCTAAGTTGGTATTTTTCGGGTCCCGGAATCTTCAGAAAATAACTAAGGGGGTATCAGTTATTTTGTGGTCCGGTCGGGAGACGACTGCATGACTGAGTCACGCAGCCGCCTCTTCCCTGTGCAGCTCGTGATATGTTTCACTGTGCGCTTGTGAGCTTTGCCTGTGATGCCCGTGCACCTCGTTCTTTTTCCTTGCTTGATGAAGCCATCTCCCTGCTTTTCCCCTGCAAAAAAAGAAAAAAACACACAGCAATAAACACATAACAACACACCACCGACCGGCCACCATCCACCGAGCCACCAACCGCCGCCCCACGAGACAACAACACACACCCACACACACCCCTCCTCTCATCTTTTTCTTCCTTTTCTCCACCTCCACCGTGGCCGTGAACCCGCTGCCACCCACCACCTCCACACCGGTCGAGCCTCACCAACAACTACAGAAGCCACCGCCGCCACCACCATCTTCTTCTCCACCGACCTCCACCTCACGCGACTCGACAGCCAACCCCCACCGACCGCCTGCACCAACCACCACAGCCGCGCGCCGTCCGTCCCTGATCTCGTCGTCACCGTGCGTCACCCGCTGTAGTCACCAGCATCTCGCGCCACCATCGCCGACCGGTCGAGGCTAGCCACCATCTTCTTCTTCTTCTCTCTCGCGTCGCCGCCGCCGAGAGGAGGCTCACACAACCACGATGGAGGCCTTCCTCACAACGCCCTCTTCGCCGCCGCCCTTTCCTGCCGTCGTTCCACTCCGTCGTGCCTCCGATCCGCCCCCTCCCCGACGCGTTGCCGCGTCGCCTGCAGCTGCCGAGGTAAGCGAGGGGTTGAAGATAGCCCTGCCCCGTTTTAGCAGTCAGGTCATGGCCGGGCCGGGTTGACCTGACGGGCCCCTGGCCTGGGCTCAAGACCTGGACTGTTCACTTGAGGTTGGGTTTGGCATGCTGGGCCTGATGTTGGTTTGGGTTTGGGTATTTAGTGGGTTGGATTTCTGTTGGGCTTAACATTATACCTGGCCCAACCCGAAATTTAAATAATATGTATATAATTATCATTGCATTTTATAATCTGGAAAAAAATATATATTATGGGATATATATTTTTCTGGGAATAAATAATTATTCTGAAATAATATTTTTAAGAAATTGTGATATGATTTATAACATTTAAAAAATATATATATATATTGTTATGTGGAAATTAATTTGACACATAAATTACGGATATGTTTCCAAATATATATGTATATATATACATAATAATTCTATTATCCATGGAGAATAATTCCTGAAAGTATATACATAGTACATAATTAAAAATATTTTGGCGTATTATTATTTTTGGGAAATTAAAGTAATTATGAAATGAAATATATCTTTTGAAATTAATGTACGATAAATACCTTTGACATACTATGGATAAATACATGCATAATTATTTGCAAAAAATTAATTATATTATGGTAAGTAGTTCTTATGAAAATTATTTTGGGAAAAGTATAATTAATTTATGAAAATATTTTGAAAAGAGCTTCAATTAAAGTATGGTACCGAAATTATTTTCGGATATACGTACGGTATAATATTTTCGGTAAAAGATGATAATAAAGGATATGAACCGGGATGGGTTTATTTCGCAGTATTGGCATCATAGCGTACCGATTATGTGCATTTATGTGAGCATGTTGTTTTATTGTGTAGGTTATGATATCGGGCAGTTTCCCGAGGAACCGGCTTGGGACCGGTCATTGTCTCCGAAGTTGAGTAATCGGCCAAGGTGAGGATGGATTTCCTTCAATATGTGCCTATATTACTCGGTTGTTGTGTTTGATGGTTGTTGCACTGTTGAGTGTTGCATTTGTTGTGATTGTTGTCGGGATGTTTATCCCAGTATCTTGATTGGTTTTGGGATGTTTATCCTTGTACGTCGAGTTTTTGGATGTTTATCCTTGTGTCTTTTTGGCATTAAATAAAATGGATTAAATAATAATTGGTGATAAGGATGTCGATCCTCGGTTTTGGATGGGATGTCTATCCCGGTATTTTGGCTAGGGATGCTGATCCCTGAGATTTGGATTTGGATAATGATGATATAATTGTCACGTGATAAGTAGTGGTACGACTCGATGGTTTAAGACTGTTTTGTGGTGGCCATGACCTGGGTTACTTGTGATAAGTATGTCTATGCTTGGGATTTCTATCCCATGATTATTTTTGGGATGTCTATCCCTGGGTTCGTATTTTTGGGATGTCGATCCCTGGGTTCTCTTGGATTTGGTCTGGCACCCGAAATATGTTGAGAACAAGGTCTGACCCCTAGCTTATCCGTGACGGGGCCCGGAAAGATAAAATTGGAAAATTAGATTTTTGATTTAGTCTTTTTGGTCTTGGACTGGTTTTGGGTCGAGTCTTTGTTTTGGTGTGTTTGGCTGTTTAGCCTGTGTTTGACTTGAGTAATTTATAGTGTTGCATATTGATTGTCTATCCTTCGTCGGTGAGCACTTCGGACTCACCCCTCACCTGCGGGCTTTCATCCCGAAGGATGAGTTATTTGTGGTACAGGTCTGATGCATTCCAGACAGGCTGCGGCGTTATCCCTTGGACAGGACTCGGATCCATAGTTTGCATCAGTGTCGCATACAGTGTCTTTGTGAGTTATTAAGTCTTCCGCTGTGCATTATTTTTGCTATTGTTGGGCCATTAGGCCGGTTATGATGTTATTGATGTTTTTTTTTTATTTTGGGCTGCTGAGCCCGAGTTTCTGTTGTATACACTGTATGCTGGGCTTGGTTTGGTTGGGTCGTCACAGTTCCGGCACGTGTTTATTGTGTACGGTATATACGGGTCGGGGCATTTCATTATGTTTCCTTGGGCTAATGCCTATTGTACGGCCCAAAATCTTCTAAATTTATTAATGAATATTTTTATTTTTACACTTTAGTATTAGTTTATATTTGTTAAATTATTTGAAGATAAAATTAAAAAGTAAAAGTTCAAAAAATTTTAAATTATGTAACTTTTAGATTATGTAATTTTGAAAAAATTTTGGATTATGTCATTTTGTAAGTGGATTAAAGAAAATATAACAAATTCGGGATGATTACAACTATCCCGAATTATCCAAATTAAAGTCGGGAATTCGAAATTCGAGATATTGGAATTTGGAATTCAGTATGGACAATGGTTTTGACAGTTTTAGTATCCCGAATCTTATACTGAAAATTACATATTCTAATCCAAATTCTCGAATGCTCACCCCTAAATACAACCAGGATACATTTAGGTGAAAGAATGCAGCTTTGACTTTGACGCTGACAACTACTTGGAAGAGTAATTGGTTTAGTGGTCCAACTCGGTATGAAGGGCAAAATCTATATAAATATATAAGAGCAGAACCATACACTCAATATTTGAG
Source organism: Turnera subulata (assembly GCA_028386065.3). Lineage (NCBI taxonomy): Eukaryota > Viridiplantae > Streptophyta > Magnoliopsida > Malpighiales > Passifloraceae > Turnera > Turnera subulata. The sequence continues at coordinate 55,574 of JAKUCV010000353.1, read as the reverse complement.
TTGCATTCTTGGCCAAAATTTAATGTGGGAGGATAAGGGAAAAGAGAAGTAATGCCCACAAAATTCATGAACCAATTAAGCCTATTAATTCCATTCATAAACCCTATTTTTTTTTGCAGAAATTCACGCACCTATTCTACCTCTTTTTCACAACCTGTTTTCCAATTTTCGTTTCACCACCATAATTTTTATCCCGTAGAATTTATGAACCAAATAAGGCAAGTGGAGGGGATTGTGAAGAATCTGTAGATTCCAACAGATTTAAGGATAACATGTTAGTCAATTGTCATGATTGGGCTTAAAAAGACACGCAACCCATTGAATAAGTTCATGGACTGTGTTAGTTTTGAGTCTAAAATAATAATAAAGGTCCACTTCAAATAATAATCATTAAATCCCTATATTTTATTAAACCTTGATTAGGCTCGCAAGCTTATAGAGTAGAGCCTAATCGAGTCTAGTACTGCGGGACTCGAGTTCGGCTTGTTTGATCACAAAGCTCGACTCGAGCTCGATAAGGTCAAGTCAAGTTCGAGTAGTCACCGAGTCGATTTCGAGTAGCACACGAATAGCGTTAGGTCACTTCCAGAGGACTCCAGTACAATTGGAAATTCAATGAAAGAGTTAAATATGTCCCCATGAGGAATTAGTCAAACAGACATTGCTTTTCTCTAAAAACTTTGAAATGCCTCTTGATGATGCCTCGTATTTAGTCATCAGTCACAATCACTAGGGCCACTAACCCAGACATTCAACTGCTTCCTAAAATGAATGGTTCCTCCTGCGCACAAAATGTGATTAGGACAACTTTGATTCATATTTACTCGATAAAAATGCTAAACTTTATAATATGAGATATTCATCAAAGCCTTAACAAGTTGTTGGCTGATTACCAAACGGACCACAAAATCCAATTGTTAGTTCCTTAATGCATAAGTTTATTCCAGTTTATCCACCAAAAAGAAATTCATCCCAGTTTTCTCATCTCTATTTATTCTGTTAGTTTAGCAGAATCCAATAGCAATGCAGGACATGGACACAGCCTTATAAACTTAATTTGAAGACATTAATTTTCCAGATAGAACAACAACCTAACTAATTGGAGCTCCTAAGTCCTAAGAATAAGAAACTGGAGTGGTATTTAAAAGGCTATCCAACAATTCTAGTGTGGTTTTACTCATTCTACTGTACTGGTTGTGAAAATTTTGCATTATTATTTTGATCAACCACCTCCTCTATTTCCCGGCTCTCCACCCCAGTGACAGGCATATCTACAATCTTACTTTCTTCTGCAACCAAATTAACTTCTGCACTCTTTTCCTGCAATTGGAGAGCATATTCAAGGTTCCACAGCACGTCGCCCATAGAAGGACGACTGAGTCCATTGTCTGCCAAGCACTTCTCAGCCGTATCAACAAACTTATAAAAGGATTGGGGATCTATTTGGCCCTTTAGATGAGGATCTATGGTGTCCTCAAGCAGGCCCTCCTTTAGGCAATGTACTGCCCATTCTGCCAGACTGACTTGCTCTTTTGGCAAGCTAGGATCAAGGGCTGGCCTAGCACATAACACTTCAAATAGGACTACCCCGAAAGAATAAACATCAGATTTTTCTGTCAATTGTTGTCTGCGGTAGTACTCAGGATCTAAGTATCCAAAGCTACCCTTTACAACTGTACTAACATGGGTTTGGTCGAGAAGAGGACCTGTTTTTGACAGACCAAAATCAGAAACCTTTGCCACCCACTTACTGTCTAAGAGAATGTTTGTAGTCTTCACATCCCTGTGAATGATGGTGTGCCTGGCACCAGTGTGGAGATAATGAAGACCCCTTGCAGCGCCAATACATATCTCCAGTCTTTGTTTCCAGGCCAATGCAGGATTTTCAGTACCCTTTTGGAGATGCTCTCTTAGAGTACCATTTGCCATGTAATCATACACCAGAGCCATCTCACCATCTTCTTCGCAGAAACCAATCAAAGAGACTAAATGCTTGTGTCTTAGTTTTGAGAGCATCTCAATTTCTGTCACAAACTCATTGACTCCTTGTTGTGAGGAAGGGTTTGATCGTTTAATTGCAACCTCCGTCCCTTGGTCAATGACGCCTCTGAAAACCTTGCCAAATCCTCCCACTCCTATAACCTGAGATTCACTGAAATTTTTGGTAGCTTGTTTAATCTCCATGAGTGAAAAGTGGCGGCAAAGACCTTGTGGAAGAGAAGAAAGTTGGCTACTGGCACTGGCTTTACCGGATAATGTTGATTTGCTTCCTGATGTCAATGATTGGATATACAATGGCAGCCAACCACCACTTGGTGATGGACTTCCGGTAGCTTTCCTCCTCTTCCTCAACACCAAAATGGAGATAATAATGGCCACAATTGCCAGCCCACCAATTCCACCAGTAATGCCAGCAATTATTTTCCATTTAGAGGATCCAAAAGGTGAGTTTTCCTTGGTTGTTTCTTCTTCTAACATCATTGGTGATGGCACAGGATTTGGTCCTGCCAAATTTCCATTAGTCTCACTAAGCTTAAAAATCTCCAATCCGTTAAGTATTGCATCATAGTATTCTGGCTTCGTTGATACACTTGGATGCAATGCAACCCATAAATCTTGATCACCACCACCACTCTTATCATTCACACGAATAGCATAATCCTTATACACCGGCACCCCCTGAGCCCCTGACCAACCAATCACATCTGCACCTTCTTGTGCTGTTTGATTGTTAACAAAAATATCAAAAACTCGCTGGTTAACCTTCCTCTCCTGATATTCACAGAAGTGAAACCTAGCAACATAGGTAAAATTGGAGTCCACCCGGAATATCCAAGTGAGATTATAATTCACATTCACTCTAGGATCCGGGCCCATTGACCTTGATGTACGGTAAACATCTAATGGTGCAATAGATTTTGGCACATTCTGGGTTGGATATTGAATGCTTATGTTGGCCAGAGAGGTGACACCAACCGCTGCACCGAACAAATATGGTGAATCATCATACCATTGCCTTGTAAGCCCCGAGTCGCTTGTTGCAGAAATGTGTTGTCCACCAACATTTAATCTATACATTGTTTGCAAAGCTGAGCCAGCAACATCAATACTTTGGTGGGATGTGAGACCAACCAATGTTGCGGCCTGGAAAATACCCGGCATAGGAATCACTTCAATGCCGTTGATAAAAGCATAGGATCCTTTATATTGTGAAGAGGGTGTGAAAGTTAGATTGAGAGTGCCAGATTCTGTTGGCGTCAGAGAAAATTCCCTGATGATGTAAGCCTGTGTAAGAGCCAGGGCCGTAAGGGAGGCACTGAAATTCTTGAGCAGTGTAAAGGTATTTGCAGAGACAGAAAAATATGAATGGTTGGGATTGAGAGAGCTATAAGTGGAGGGGTAGAAATGGAGCCTGATCCAGAGGCGAGAGTTGGCAGGAACAGAGAATTTATAGGATGATTGTGAGGTGAATACCCTTGCAGTAGGTTCCCATTTCCTGCCATCACTATCAGTTCCAGGGCTTGAATCCCCACATGTAAGAATATATGATGACTCGGATTCTGATGGAGAGGTTTTGCATAGAACAACAATTGGGTTTAATGTGGTTGAGATGAAAAGAAGGCAAAATAAGACATGGGTTTTGAAAATCATCTGATCAAGCCGCCTATAGCAAGAATAAAATAGGGAAGATAAGGTTTACTTGAGAGTTGAGAGAAAAAGTGGGTATTTTGGGTTTCAGGAATTAAGCCATTCTGCGGCAAAGAAGAAGTTGATTAACCTATTGATGATACAAACTGTGAGTTTCTTTGGATTATGAGTTTGGGGGACATGGTGGTTAATCTGTAATCTGCATGGAAAGAGGTGGAAAAATATGTAGTATCAAAACTATCTATAATGTTTTCGGTTTCCCTTTCTTCAGCTTTTTTCCAAGCTAGCTTGCGTTTCAAGATCCTTTGAGGAGAGTTACTGGAAGCAAAGAAAGAGACACAGAGAGAGGTAAATGTGCAGTTGCCTCTGTACATTGATTGCCCTTAAACACGGGCGTTCCCTTAGGCAAGTTTCTGTAAAGTACCCCTCATTTAACTGATTAACATCCAACCAACGGTTAATTGTATGTAGGCTTCAACATGGACAATTCTGCTACGAGGATAGAAATTTATTGTAGAAATGAAGATGCCCATATGTTGGATGGTTTTAGCGCTGAACATGAAACACATCGGTTGTAACAACAGAAACGACAACAATTAAAAGACTTATTAACAAATCATATTAAAAAAAATTGATTGACAAATGATATAGTGAAGCATCAAAGATTGCCCCAGAAGATATTAACAATTTATTGATAGTTTGAGCTATGTTACTAATTATCAATTGGTTGTCCCAAAAGATATTAACAACATTATTGATAGCTTGAGCTATATCAGAAGTATTAGTGATAAGCTTGAGCTATGCTGTTTTTTCATTCATCAACAGGTAGGCAGATGGTGTAGACGATTGCTGGAGAGATTTGCTACCGGACTGGGTTTGGCATTACTTTAAGTGGTCTTCGTTGTATTACTTGAGGACTTAAACTAATGGAACATTTCAAAAAGATCAAAAAAAGAGAGGTTAAAGAGAGCTAATGTCTCACATGAAGATCTCATCCCACCTCAGAGTAGAGGTGAGGAGTATAAAAGGTTTGTGAACCTGACGATTCTTAAATTAAGTCTCAAATCAATAAACTGAAAACTTTAAAATGCAACAAAAAGGGAACAACGACAAGGTACAATAGTTGTATAACTGATGATACATTATCTCCTACACAGTTGATCGAACTGCTAACGGTCTTTCAGTATCCAAGAGATAACAAATGCTATTAATGACACTTTCCATTGCAGCGTCTTGCACCCTGACACATATCTAGCGTATAATGATAAAATAGCACAACAATTGATCTTCTTCAAAAATTAGAGCAAGAGATATCTAAATTACCACACATGATAGGATATACGGGAAGCCCCCTTCCGCAAGATCAAGAGCTTGCAACCAGCTGCATCATCCTCCTTCATAACTATTTTCTTGCAAGAACTCAGACTTTTATGTCAAAATGTGATACGAGAAGTCCATTTCCGCAAGACCAAGAGCTTGCAACCAGCTGCATCATCCTCCTTTATAGATATTTTCTTGCAAGAGCTCGGACTTTTGTGTCAAAATGTGAAGAGGTAACGCGGGATCCAGGCAAGTAGAGGGGATTCAGAAGAATCTGTAGATTTCATGATAACATGTTAGTCAATTGTCAATCTCCTATCCTAAAAAGAAACAAAAGTTCATAAAAATATAAATTGGTCCAGACAAAGCAGATTGAGAATCTCGAGATAATGTTTAAGCCTAAGAACCATTATGTTACTCAGAGAGTCATCAAAACAAGTCTTGGAAATGTTCCATCATGCTCATTTTCTACTAAAACTGCTGGCTTCTAAATTGTGGAGAACCGTTCAACTTAAAGGGGAAAAAAATCAGATGGATATTTAAACCATTCTTTCAGGACAATAAGCCACACAATGGAGCATAAAAGTGTGGATAAGGACAAAACTGCCAGGCCACTTCCAGAGGACCCCCTGTATAATTAGAAATTCAATGAAAGAGTAAAATATGTCCCCACGAGGAGTTAGTCAAAAAGACATTGTTTTTCTCTAGAATCTTCGAAATGCCTCATGATGATTCACTCGTATTTAGTCATCAGTCTCATGATGATTCAACTGCTTCCTAAAATGGTTCCAACTGCGCACAAAATGTGACTAGAACAACTTCAACTCATATTTACCCGATAAAAATGCTAAACTTTATAATATGAGATATTGATCAAAGCCTGAAGTAGTTGTTGACTGATTACCAAACAGATCACAAAATCCAATTGTTAGTTCCTTCAATGCATAAGTTTATTCCAGTTAATCCACCAAAAAGATTCATTCCAGTTTTCTCGTCTCCATTTAATCTGTTAGTTTAGCAGAATCCATCTAAGTACAAAAGCTCATGTTCCTGAACATATACTATAGTTGTCTAGAAATAACTAAAATAAGTAAAACTACAAGGATGGGGGACAAAAAGCAGTCCAAGCTCTATTTGCAGTCATATAATCTCAAACTTTAACAATAAGAAGATACCACTTATGAGAATGCAAAGAGAAAGAACCTTAATTCTTAAACAATTTCATAGTTTAGAAGAATCAGCATCCTCACAGGAGAAATGTATGCAAGTTCTAAACAGCATTTATAAGGAGCAACAACAAAGAAAAAGAAAGCTATGATGGGATAATATACCTTTATATAGAGCTCGTGAACCTCCTGAAAAAAGCTCTTGATTCCGTCCTCATTTCGGGAGTCATGCAGTAGCATGAATCGCGTATGTATTAACAAGTCAAAGAGATATCAAATAGAAGCTATCTTAGCAACATAAAGGCAAAAGGGCTCATTTTGGATGCTATAGAATTCCAGCAAAATCGAAAGACACAACATGCATATGATTAATACACCACATCATAAATTAACAAAGGAAAAGATGTATGTGAAATGCTGTCCATGTACATTGATGCTACAGTCTGGACCAACCACATTGAGCTGTAATATTGTCCACGTTTTGTAGTTACAGTGCAAGACAGTAGCATCATTCACCACTGTGAAATTCACACAGGTATAAGTCCTATTGGCAACAACATCTATGACATAATTACAGTCATATGACTTCAAGAGTTAATTCAACAAAGTATCCACTGCAAAATGAAATAATTAGGGTCCTAAAGAAAGCAAATGCAAAACAGAAGATAAATTGTGAATATAACATCACCATCTTTTCGGCTAAAATCAGTCAGAAACATGAAGCAAATTGCCCTTGACAGCAATTTCAGTCAATTGATTAATCATTAAACTAGCATGCACAAAGGATATTGCCAGCAGTGACATACACTGATACAACAAGATCGTTGAACCTGTCGATTGACTTCAAAAACCTGCAGCAAGAAGAAAAAACTAGGATCAATCATTATCTGAGAAGATAAAACATAGGAAAGAAAATAATAGCATGATTTATAGCAAAAATAAAAATTACATGGCACTTGTTGTCCATGCATGGTCCTGAACAATATCCAGAGCTGCGTGTAACACAAATTGATGCAGCTGTGCAGCATCTTCTCTCTGTCGACAGGAAACCAAAAACACACTAACCGTAATCATATTCTTATCGAGATCGCAAAGATAAGCATGAAGATACAACCAGAAAGCATACGAAAAGAACAGATAAACACGCCAATCAGAGAAACCAAATGAAGCAGCAAACAGCCCAACCATAAAAGCATATGAAAACAGCACAGTCCCAAGGATTTCATAAACTTCTCCAACTACATCAAGGATTGATCAAAGTCATAATATTCAAGGCTTGATGTCAATAAAAAGCAATGCAGCCTTTAAGTTTAATAAAATACAGTGTGTAATCTTCGAGCCCTAATTTTAGGTCTAGGATATCGAATCACTATTTAAACTTGAGAGGGCATCACATTCATCTCTCTTGGTAAATCCAAATGCAGAAAACAAAGCAGCATTGCAAAATTCATCATTGTAAAACACTGATCGAGAGAAAATTAAAAGGTGGGGAGTGATATTAGTTACTTTGGTAGCAGTTCCAACTTCAGCCTCATAGATGGGAATATCATTCCTGCTCACGATCATAAAACATGCGGTGCTCGCCATGATTTCACTTCACTGCATCGAAAGACAAAAACTTTTATGAATCAAGAGTAACAAGAGGCCAAAACTAACACAACCCATTTGTTCAAATTCCTAGATTAACAAATTTACCATACAAAGAAAAGAAACAGTATATATGATACCAACAAAACAATATGGGAAAAAAAGAACTTTTATATATTAACCTCTGCCACGGAGAGAGGTGAACCCTAACCTGTTCCGCGGAGAGAAGAGGTCGCCGGAGACTAAATGAACCGCCGGATACTCTGGCAAGCGGAGGAGGAAGGAGAGGGGGGAGGACGGCGAGTGTTTTGGGTACAGATTTTTTTGTTTGTGGGAGGAAAACAGAATCGCAAAAGGACGGTTTGTCGTCGGGTGAGGTTGTTTGTTTGTTTTCTTTTTTTTTTTCATTCTTACATTAAACTATCCGTATGACAAGTTGTCCGGCCCAGGTGACTTGTAGGCAGTTAGTTTTTCTTGTATTATTTTCTAACAACGTACTGGATGGATGATATATTCAAAGTCCGAAAAAAAAAAAAAGGAATGATATATTCATTGAATGAATTGAGTCTTTCGATTCTCAAACTAAAAAATCAATCAAAGAAAGCATCTTTTAACAACTCTGACAACTTTGTTCTCTTCTCTCCATTTTTTTTAATCGGTGACTACTGAATACTGACAATTTTGTTGCTTTGCATTCAATGAATAAATCACGAACTTCATTTTGTAAAACATATCATAATCACTCTTTGTCGTATTCCTTCACTCAAAACACTATTAACTTGGCAAGCATATTCTCTAATCTCCCCCACGTTAATTCATGACTTCAAGTTTTACGTATATAATAATCTCCAAACCCGAGAAGAATCCTTCAAACTTGAAACCCTCATAAACTAACCCACACAAACAAGTTATGTCCACCAATATTCTCCTCTTCATCTCCAGTGTGGCGATTCTGTATGTTGCCTACACCATCCCCAGACCCGAACCAAAGCAAACCAACCTTGTAGTCTACGTACATGACCACTTCACGGGGCACGACGCGTCGGCCATCACGGTTGCAGGCAAGACTGGGTTCGGGTCTCCCATTCTGCACTTTGGGACAGTTGCAGTGGTCGATGACCCAGTAACAGAAGGGCCCACGATGGAGTCCAAGGAGATTGGAAGGGCACAGGGGACCTACATAAACTCACAGCTAGATGGGAAGGGCTTGTACTTGGTCTTTTCCCTTATTTTCACTCACGGGGAGTTCAAGGGCAGTACTTTGGAAATCCAAGGATCTGATATCTTTTCACTGAAGGAGAGGGAGTTTGGGGTTGTGTCTGGGACAGGTTACTTTAGGTTTGTCAAAGGTTATGGAATCATGCAAACTGAGTTCATGGATATACCTAATCTTAGGGCCATCATCAAGCTTAATATTACTGTTAAGCATTATTGATAAGATTTTTGTTTCTGTTAAGCATATTGGCTACCTGCTACAAACATGTATCTATCCTCCACCAGATGTTTAACTTGGAATCTTTTGTTTTTCCTAGTTTCTTACTAGCTAGCATCCAAAACTTTCACATAGAGATAAGTTATTAAATAGGCTCAGTCTATTATTTAATGCGATAAATTAAACTTATAATTCAATTGCAACATAATATCAATTGGATCAATAAAAAATATTAAGCAATATCATTTAATCAATTCAAGTTACCGGGCCTACAGTTCAATGGCACTTTTTTTTCCTACCAAAATAATGGCGATTGATTTGGGCTTCACCCTTCAGTAACAGTTTCGAGATAGCTGGGCCATTTATCCTTAATCTCCCTTCAAGCCCAACGGGGCAACTTGGACATAAATTTCTTCCACTAAACCGCCAACTGCTGTTAAAGCTTTATACTACCTCCTGTCTTTTTTAACGGATAGATAGATAATCTGGTTGTCTATCTTGGCATGGCTTTGGCCATTAAGGCTGCAATTTTACCTCAACATCCAGGTGGATTACACTGCAACTGGTTCTACTGCTAGTTCTTTCCATTTTATACTCAAACTTAGAGGAGTTTATGTTTACTTTTGGTTCCAGGGAAGGAGCAGCAAAAGAACAAAATTGGCCTTCAAAGTGTTAGAAACCTGGTACAGGCAACAGGGGTTCCTTCTCTTGTGTCTGCTCCACAAGAATCCCTGCACAAGGGCAATTGGGTCAAGCTTATATGCGGTGCAAGCTTTGAGGTAACAAATCACTGAATCCTCATACAATCCAATGAAACCCAGAGTCAATTTTTAATTGTCAAATTGACCATCTTTTCTTTGTATTTTTTTTTGAAGGATGTAGTTGATATCCGGAATCTTTCTCTAGTTTACACTTTAGCTGGAGGTGAAGAATCTATAGCCAATTTCTATCTTTTGGAGGGTTCCTCGGTATTTGTTATCTATCCTGTTAATTTGCATGTCTATAAATTAATGGGGTTCATGATTGTGTGGTAAATGAAGCAGTTGACTGCATTGACTGTGCTGCTGATGAATCAGTGATCAATGCCGTTAGTGAAGGCATTGAAGCAGCCAGGAATATTCTGCACTTTAGAAGGCCTTGGGTTATGATTAGTGTGAACGATGATCAAGATCTTCACTTCCGAAAAGCAGGTAGATTCTGTCTCTTTTTCAAGTCATTTGGTTTCTTAATTACCTTTACCAATGAAGTTACCTCCTTTGTTAACAGAATTTGATCCAGAAGATTGTCCAGTGGACTGTTCAAGGCCTTGTGAGAACGTTTGTCCGGCAAATGCAATATCATTAGAGGAGAAGAAATCAAGTGAAGAATTTTCGTATAGCCCCAATATCCTAAAAGTACTTTAAAAAAATTGCAACGAGATATTTTCTATGGTTTATGCATGCTATCCTGTATCATTGTTTGGGAGATGTTTTGATGCTTGGCAATCAAAAATTCAGGGTGGAGTCATAACTGAGCGCTGTTATGGATGTGGCCGTTGCTTTCCAGTGTGCCCCTTTGACAAAATAAGTCAGGCTGCTTTCTCTTTTAATATGATACTCTGCCATTTCTTGCAGCTGTTTAGTTATGGTATTCTAATTATGTCTGATAATAGAGTCTTTAACTACTTGGAATTGATCCAGGAGAGGTTACCTATGTAAGAGATGCTACTGCTACTGCTAAACTTATCAAAAGACAGGATGTTGATGCTATAGAGATTCACACAAGTGGAAGGTAAAATTCATGTCTGATAAACAATCATAATATTAGTGATCTTGAATTCCTAAAATTCTATCACGTGACCCAATGTATTTGTCCTCTTACTCGGGATGCATGTTGCATAATCTGTAAGGTAAATACCTATTCTCTCAGGTTGAGGCATGACTGATTCTTGAACTCCTAAATGTGACATCATCGTAAGAAAAAGGTATCCTGACCGTGGGCATAACTGAGTCCTTTTTTATTCTTCAGGCAGACAGGCCCCTTCAAGGAACTTTGGGATGTTTTGGGAAATTCAATCGGGGGCCTAAAGCTAGTGGCAGTAAGTTCTGGTCTTCCTACCAGTTCTCATTGAATTGGAAATGCTTTCTGGGTCTCACTGCATGTGATTTCTGGTATACGAGTTCCCCGGTAAAAGCCTGATGCCATTTTATGCTCTTGACTGGTTTCACTACAGGTTAGCTTACCGTATTCTGGAGATTCAACTCTATCTTCAATGAGAGCTATGTACTCAATCATGGAATCTGATTTACAACATTCCCTCAATCTATGGCAGGTACTGTATTCCTACATGTTACAAACTTGATGAATCTGATCCAAACATTACCATGACGAATATTAAATAGGTTTTTTTCAACAATTCATAACCTCTTATGTACTCTTGATCACTGAAGCTGGATGGACGCCCGATGAGCGGAGACATTGGCAGAGGAGCCACAAGGGAGTCGATTGCATTTGCTGTTCGCTTGGCAGCTGTACAAGATAAGCCTCATGGTGTGTATACAAGATTTTCAATCATTTCTGAGTTGTGCAGTGCAGTGCTGTTCTCAACTGACAAAAAGTGAAAAACCCTGTACTTCTTGTGCTGGAGGTTTCTTTCAATTGGCTGGTGGAACAAATGCTCACACAGTTGAAGGGTTAAAGAAGGAAGGTCTTTTCCAAGCATCAATTGCTATTGGTACGCTCATTACCATCTCTTTTCCTGTATAAAATAAGAATACTGGAGCTATTCTTCCAATGTCACTTATTACTTTAACCATCTCTTAAAGCAGATAGTTCAAAGAGTGGAAATTCATGTGCTTCATTGCGTGCTCTAATTGGTGGCATAGCTTATGGAGGCTATGCACGCAAGGTTTGTCATCCTGGGTTATTTTTGTTTCAATGCAAATATCTCGTACTTGAAAAAGTATTTTTTTTTTTTTGGTTTTATAACGCTGCTATGATTCTATAACTGCAGATTGTTGGAAGAGTCCTGAGTTCCATGCAATCAGAAGTCGGTCTTTCTCGCCTTGAGGATCATCCAGAGCTTCTACTGAAGGCTGTTAGAGAGGCAATTGGTTTGGTTGGAACAGTAAAATTTTATGATCTCTCTTAGCCAAACTTGCATAGCACCTGAAATTTTGCACATCATAGTGGTCTTGAAGCAAAAAAGCTACCATAAACAGATTTTGATCCAACCATCTTTTATCAAAGCCATACTCTATTTTTATGGTACCCATGAGGATAGACATTAAGTATTACCTGTACATAAAGTCTAGTATATTTCTATTCTGTGTCGTACAGGCTATAGAATAATATTTAGCTCTACTTCTCCTGCTGCTAGTTATGGATCCCCATCTTCTATCTATAATCAAGTCTCAACCTCTCTTCTTCTACAACTTTAGGTAAATTTCACATCATCTCGTAAAGATTAGATTCAATAGGATCCGAAGAATTTTCTGTCCTAGAAGAGTGTTTTCTTGGTGGTCATATTGTTAGAAGGTTCAATCATTTGTTGCATAGTTTCAAAGTACGTAGTCAGCTAATTAATCAATCAAGGAAAAAAACCAGCTGGCTAGTTGTGATGCATAATGAACCACTTGGCTCAGGTTTTGTATAGTTTTATTGGAGACCTTGACCAAACTGTTCAGTGTTCAGTTTTTATGGATTGCGACAATTGAATTGACCAATCTGTTTTGGCTTCAATAACCCGGAGGCATTCGATTAAAAAAAAAAAAAAAGAGTAAATAACCCGGAGGGCTAAGTTCACTTTCCTAGCTTTCTTCATCTCATTGTGCATGTTTGATTAAATAGAACAGAATAGAATGCGAAAGAAAGTGACAGAAATTATAGTCGCTTTTTTGTTTTTCAACCATTTTCCTTTCCTTTCCACCCCTACTGCTTGCAAGTTTTTAAATTGGATCATGGGCCAATAACTGAAAATTTCTAAGCAGAAATTTCAGCCCCATCAGCATCATGGGAATCATAACATAGTATTGAGTTTGAACTAGTTTATAACATTAAAAAAAACAACTTTCCAAAACTAATTCAAATTGACTTCAGCATGGTATATATATACTCTGAAGGCAAAAGAAAAGTTCTGTGTTGACCTACAAGAACTGACCAAGGACATCCACAGCGACGAGCTTCATTCCAACTATCTTAATAATAGTGGCCCATGCATAGAGCACATGCATTATTTCCTGCAGTCAGTCGATAAGACAATAGGAACATAAAGATAGATATATATATGACCACTTTTTAAGTTGAGAAAAATCTCGAGGAAAAACCATTCTAAGTTAATAATTTCTTTATCGTACATGCAAGGCTGCGAGCCAGCGTAATTGACATTAGTTTGAATCAATTGTATTTGCCCGTGCTTAGTTTTGGTCATTGGCAAGTAAGTTGATCACAATTGTTTGTCAATTGTGTCAGCTAGTATTCGCAATAATGCAGTAGAAAAAGAACCCTAAAAAACAGCTATATGGAGAAAATCTTTACTGTAAGACTTACCCGCCACAGCGGGATTAGTCAAGCAAAATTCTAGATACAAAATGAATAAAAAAAATAATATCAAATAATAATCGTTCATTCACAAAAAAAAAAAATAAGAACAGTCTAATACTGGTGGCTAAAGCAACGTAGTAAGTGCCCAAGCCAAAAAAGTATTTTTCAATTCATCAAAGACAATATCTATATTATTATGTCCTAATCCATAACTACAGTACTACTGACAGGCAATGATACGACATAACTCACCATACAAAGCAATGTCGTGTCGAATACTGCCATATCCGCCACAGTACCACGACTCCATGGATGGTGCCTTAGAATTCACAATAGCCAAACAAAACAAATAAAAATTCAAGTATACTGTTGGCTAAAGCACCGTAGTAAGTGCCCAAGCCAAAACAGTATTTTTCAATTCATCAAAGACAATATCTATATTATTATGTCCTAATCCATAACTACAGTACTACTGAAAGGCAATGATACGACATAACACACCATACAAAGCAATGTCGTATCGAATACTGCCATATCCGCCACAGTACCACGACTCCATGGTTGGTGCCTTAGAATTGGCGGCTACTCTTAAGTCTCTCTTATACGATTTTAACTTGGGCTTCCACTTTGAGTGTCTCCTGCAAGGAATGTATCCATCCGTAATGTTTTCATGCGATTACTTTTATACTTGAAAATGTTTGGATGTGATTGTTTCTTTTATTCAAAAAAGGTGTGTTTGTTTCTGAAAGTGCTGAAGCAATATGAGTCTCTGTTTTCTTTGTTTGGATACAGAATCAATTGTGCCTGCGTTTAGATATATGTAAAAGCCATGACTTTCACAACCACAATTGGCTTGGTGGGAGTAAGAATTGGTTCAAGTGGTAAGCGACTTGGTTTTGCTTAAGCGAGACCTCAGGTTCGAGTCCTCGTGTACGTAGAAAATTTTTATTGAAAGACTCACCCACTATATCTAGGTGCGCAATCCGGGTCGAACCGGATTAGTCGGGGCAAAGCTCCACCGGATGGAAAACCAAAAAAAAGAATTGGCTTGATGGGAGTAAGAATTCAATTCTCATATGTCACACAAGGATTTGAATCTGCCAACTCCGGTATAAAAAGAGAGAGTCGGATGGTTCCCTTACATAAATTGAAAGGGCCTCCCCTCGACCTCAACTTTATACAAGCAAAATGAAAAAAATATGTCACACTGATGTTGTGGTCTGACTGCTGGCATACCGGACTGAAGTCATGAATTATTGTATTGGAAAAAGCGGAATATAACCATTGCTTCATCCCTATTTGACCTTAATTTATAATCCGCCACTCCCATTGAATTGCAACTGAAAAAAGATTAAATTAAGACTCCCAAATACTACTCCCACCAAAGCTGATATATCATTGACAAATTATATATGAAATGGTCTATGGTAGTCGAAATATTTTTAGACAACTGCAGACTCTTTCAACCATGCTCAATGTACGACTTTGATCTTACAAATGCGAAAAAAAAAAGAAGAAAATATTGGGTATCTCCTTTTTTTTTTTTGGTATCTCCTATTCATGGGAGAGGACATCAGACATTTAAGTATTAAATGTTCCAATCAAGGACAAGAATGCGCAAAGGTCAAAATGCATCACGGTAAAGGTTAGGTCTTACAGCTAAATCCGGTTACATCCAAGGGATTAAAGATGAATATGGATGCTACTCCAGGCTTGCTTCTTAATTAGGCAAATGAACCGTTGGCTTGGCAAGTATGTTTTTTCGAATAAGAAAAGAAGCAAGTTTGTCTTTTAATCATTCAACCTCGTTAACTGATTTGCTTGAAGACTGTACTTTATCAGCTTAATTGAAAGCGAGATTGTAAGACTAGTTTTTGCCAAACAAATCTAGATTTGACCCACATTTCGGTAAGTTTCTCAACAGGATTTTCTACATGCTTAGAAGACTTCGGTTCATACTTAAGTGGGATTAAGTAATGTACTACTTGGTTGGACCAAGCTCAAATTAATTCATAGTCAAGTCTTCTTCTGAATTTGAATATTTTAAATAATATTTTGTTGTATTTGAAAAATATGTTATAACGATATTAATAACACTTGTTCATGTAGATACGGTTTATTAAGAAATTGTGGGTCTATCAGCATAAAATTTATAACTCCCAAGGCATTACTTGCGCATGTACCTATTACTTGCGCATGTACCTAACCAAGCATTTGCCTGCTACGAACCGAGGCATGCTTGATATTGGCAACTAGCACAAATAGATGATGCCATACAAATCTATGCCAGCATCCATATAATCTCCACTTCAAGAAATTAGCCTAGTTTGGAGAATTCTTCTGGGCTTCCTCTTAAGTAAAATGACGACAAAAGTGCACTCACTTAATCTGTAGGGGCAATTCATGAATAACCCAGTTTCCTTACATCCATTTTACATATAACTAAATTTAGTATTTAAATTCTAAAGCAGTAATCAATTAAAATTGTTGTACTTTTCTTTTTCTATCATAAAATGGTTGCACTACTTTTCTCTTGCACACGTTTTGAAGAAAAGGGAATGTTTTTGTACCTAGAGATTAGCAGCTTCCCAAATGAGAAATTCTTTTTATTCTCGCGAGGCCCAAAAATAAATTAATGTTGACTTCATTAATTATTTACAATTTGCACCAGTCTAGAAATACCAGTATACATTCTTTGTATGAGACCCGATCAACATGGGACCGGGTGGATAATCTATTATCATCTTTGTATCAATAAAAGAAAACTTCAATACCAAGTCAATATGGCAAGTATTATATCTAAATCAAATCAACAATATTTACACGCAACATATAGAAAATAAAGTAAAGAAAGGAAAAGAAAAGAAAAAAAAAAAAAGAAACAGAGGAACTGCAATTCTATGTAGTCAAGCCAACAACTTAAGACTACCTACCACCCCACCATCGTATCAGGCAGGTAACAACGCAGCCAAGCAGCCCTTCTCTCTCTCTCTCTCTCCCGTTGAACAAAACAACACCAGCAATTTTACCAAACCACAAAATTGCAGACCCAACACCAACAATAAATGGCTTAGTATGGTACCAGCCTCTGGTATTAATGTACTATTATTATATACCTGTTTGATTAAATGCATACTGGTCTCTGAACTAACTAACTCACCCTTAGGTGCCACGTCACCATCTCACACGAAAAAAATTCTTCATAATAATATTATCATCCACATATCCCAAAATCAACCATAATTTCATACCCTACTCCATTTTTGGTAATAAAAATTGCTACTTCTAGTACAAACATATTTTGGGAGGCACGCAAATTTTTTTTAAAAAATGTTTTGGATTAATTTTCCCAGAAAAAAAGACGTTTTGGGTCAAAAAAAATTATAAATGAAAATAATATTATTAATATAATGCAAAAACAAAAAAAGAAAACACCAAGCAAAAGTTTCTTTTCACTCAGACTGATCAGAGTTCAACGAGTGCTCGCAATAATATTTACGGATTACCCAAAGTTCGCATTAGAGTACTCATTAAATCTGAATCATCTAAGCTAAGAAATTGATTAAAGTGGCTGGATGCCAAATTGGCTAGTCTATCATGTATCTTGACCATACAAAAAAAAAATATAATCTTGGACACAATCTATATACCAAAAAAAAAAAATCTATGCCTATTCCCTATTGGTACCGCGCAATTTCCCTCTACCCACTCTATATAAACTCTCCTATCGTTCTCTCAATATAAACTTGCCAACACGCCAAACAAACACATAAACACACACACACAAATACTGGTGTACCTCATTTTCCCTCTCACTTCAAATCGGCGAGTTTTCCGAGGAGTTGGTCCATTTCGGTTCAGGTAGGTAGATTCCGTTTCCAAACAACTAACTAACCCATCCCATTCATTCATCCATCCATCCACCCATCATCCCCCCTCCTCCTCTCAGATCTGCTCCCTGGATTCCATTTCGTGTTTTTTTCCCTTTCTCCGCTTCTACTACTTACACAAACACAAAAGTCATGCTCGTTATGCTCCATTTTGTTGTTTAGCGAAACCAATCCCTGCCTATAATATAACACCAAAAATTATACAAAAAAACAAAGCTATGGTGGAAAAGGACTACTCAGTTAACCACATTAGTAGGATTGCTTTCACTCGATCCGGTAGGTGTGGTTCTGGTTGGTTGGGGGTGGGAGTTAGGCGCGGTGTGGTTGGTGACTTGTTGTTAAGTTGTGATTTGGCCGTTTTGTTTTTGACGTTTCTTTTTTTTTTGTCAGTTAGATCTGTGTAGTGCATTGATTGATCTTTTGAGAAATTGTAACTGTTTTCGAATTCGAAGGAAACCACCAGTGTCGTATAAGTGTGAGTAATTTATTGATCTGTGTTGTGTTTGGTTTCATTTTTAGGGGGGACGACAGGTCGGTCTCTTGAGTCCACGCCATGGCCACCGGGCAGCTCTTCTCTCGCACGACGCAGGCCTTGTTTTACAACTACAAGCAGCTCCCCATCCAGCGGATGCTCGACTTCGACTTCCTTTGCGGTACCCTTCGTTTCGTTACTCTCTTCCTCACTGTTTTGCTGGATCCAAGTTTCTGTTTTTTGTTCGCTTCCAAATCTGAATTTTGTGTTGTTGTAGGGAGGGAAACGCCGTCTGTTGCCGGAGTAATTAACCCCGGCGCGGAGGGATTTCAGAAGCTCTTCTTTGGTCAGGAAGAAATCGCGATCCCTGTGCACTCCACGTAAGCTGGATTTCTTCTTCTTCTTCTTCTTCATTTCGATCTTTTATAATCACTCTATATTTCACATGTTTTGTTCTAATAATGAGATTTAGTAACCCTTCTATACTGATCGCTGCCTCAGTTTATTATCCATAGTCAGTAGACATCGCGGGTCACTTTCTCTTACTGACAAATACTCCCACCTGTGGCTCGCACTAGCTATACTTACTGTGTTTAGATGATAAGCTTGTTGGACATAAACAACTATTTATACAATTGGAGTCGGACACTGATATTCTAGTTATGAAACGCTACGGTTGACCCTTTGAGCGATGTGTAAATCAACAAATTCAATGCTAACGAATTCAGTGCTGATCTCGTAATTTTGTCGCATGTGAACTGTTGAGATGTAATATAAGTTGTCATGCACATTGTGTACAACCTCTCTCTGTTTTGCTAGATACTAAGCAATTGGTTGTTCAGGACGTTAATCATAAAATAATGCTTGCATTTTCCGTCGTTTTAATCCTTACATGTGTTTGGTTTTATTTGCAGCATTGAAGCAGCTTGTGCTGCTCACCCCACCGCCGATGTATTTATTAACTTCGCATCGTTTAGAAGGTTCACATTTCTTCTCTGGCTAGTCGCTACTGTTGAAATGCATTGCTTATTTGTTTGTGCTTTGTAGTCACCATGTACTATTGTATTTGCAGTGCGGCTGCATCATCCCTGGCTGCACTTAAACAACCAACCATTCGGGTTGTGGCTATAATAGCTGAGGGAGTTCCCGAGTCAGACACCAAACAATTGATCGCATATGCACGGGCCAACAATAAGGTGAGATTAAGTTTTTAGTTTTTTAAGTTCAAATGAACTGGTTACAGTAAATGGTCAAATTACGAAATCGTATTCCAGTTGTAAGATGAATCAATATAACTTTCCTTGATGATTCGCATTGTAGCTATAGTTTGTTAAGTCATCCAATTTCTTATTCTTGCACAGGTTGTCATTGGACCAGCAACTGTTGGAGGCATTCAAGCCGGAGCATTCAAGATAGGTGATACTGCTGGAACAATCGATAACATAATTGCTTGCAAACTCTACAGGCCTGGTTCTGTAGGATTTGTGTCCAAATCTGTATGTATTTACTCCATCTCTTCCTTTTCTTTTGGAAAGAATATCTATTACATTTAGAGGGCAGTTCCTGGTAATTTCTCTTTTTTAAAACATCTCAATAATCGGTGCTGTGTGTCGTTAGTACTAACAATAAGGTTCTTTTTGCAATTTCAGGGTGGCATGTCGAATGAGCTATACAATACTATTGCCCGTGTAACAGATGGGATATATGAAGGTATTTGTGCCGGCAGCTTAGTGTTTTTTTTTTTTTTAATGTGTTCATTGAGCTATTGGGATTTCAAGTGGAAGTAATTTTTGGGATTGTGTGGAAAATTTCCATAGGTATTGCAATTGGAGGAGATGTGTTCCCTGGGTCCACCCTTTCTGATCATGTTTTGCGGTTTAATAACATTCCTCAGGTATATCCTTGTTCTCATTCATATACAATAAAGCTACCTCTGCATTTGGTTTTATCTGTTGGCGCAGCGGTAGTGTAGCTTCTACTGATTTGTACACATACTCGATGATTAAACCACAATATGAATGGCCTTTGACATCTAAGTATGTAGCTCTAATGTGATACTCGAACCTGGGACCCTGATGTTAGTGTATGAGACTCTGTGTTGTTTCCCTTTCCCAGTTTGGCGACCTCTGCTTCACATCCTGCTTACAAGAAATGCTGGATTGCTTCTTCTTGTGTCACTAAAAAATTGAAAATGACAATAAGGAACTTATTTCCGATGCTTGTGCCTTATGAGTTTTCCAATCTGATTTTCTTCTGTATGTAGGTCAAGATGATGGTCGTACTTGGAGAACTTGGTGGACGAGATGAATATTCCCTTGTTGAAGCCCTAAAACAGGGGAAGGTAACCAAACCTGTTGTTGCTTGGGTTAGTGGAACTTGTGCTCGACTCTTCAAATCAGAAGTACAATTTGGTCATGCTGTAAGTGAACTCTACCTTATCTATTTGAACTTAAAGTAACAGTTATTTTTTTATAAAAGAGGCACTGTTCTTAATTTTCCTCAACAAATCCGAATCAGGGTGCTAAAAGTGGCGGTGAGATGGAATCTGCTCAAGCAAAAAATCAAGCACTAAAGGATGCTGGAGCTGTTGTTCCCACTTCGTATGAAGCTCTTGAGGTTGCAATTAAGGAAACATTTGAGAAATTGGTTAGTCTGTGTAGACTGTAACTTTCTGTAAATTATGTTTCCTGTACAAATAAATTGTTCGTGGATCAATGTTACATAACTGTGACCAATTTTTTGTATTTTATGTTTCTAACTTCATCCTAGGTTGAAGAAGGGAAGATTACACCTGTCAAGGAAGTTAAGCCTCCACAAATTCCCGAGGATCTTAACTCCGCGATAAAGAGTGGAAAAGTTCGTGCTCCTACTCATATTATTTCCACCATCTCTGATGACAGAGGTACATTTTGTTTAGCATGTCCTTTCCCTTGTTACTAGAGGGCGTTTGGTGGTTTTTATTGTCTAGTGTATTGAACTCCTCAATCAAAATTGTAGGGGAGGAACCATGCTATGCTGGTGTGCCAATGTCTTCCATTGTTGAACAGGGCTACGGTGTTGGTGATGTGATCTCTCTTTTGTGGTTCAAACGTAGCCTTCCACGATATTGTACACATTTTATTGAGGTAGGTCTCTGACAATCATGGAACTTTCTACAAGACTTGTTTCCATATATTCATGTATATTTTCCAAATATTGCCAGTCATTATAGTTCTTTTTTTTGTCTTACAAGCTTACAATGACTTTATAAACAAGATTATTTGTCCATATTCTCAATTACATACATATTCCTTTTCAGATATGCATCATGCTGTGTGCTGACCACGGTCCCTGTGTCTCTGGTGCTCACAACACAATAGTAACAGCAAGAGCTGGAAAGGACCTAGTTTCCAGCCTTGTATCAGGTAAACTGCAGCCATTGGATGGTTTTCTTATCCTATAGGGTGAAATTTACCCAATCTTTCTGTTGAATTATTTGGTTTCTCGGCACAAAGTATGCTTGATAATACCAAACCATTGGTCTTCTGAAACAGGTTTGCTCACAATTGGTCCCCGATTTGGTGGTGCAATTGATGATGCCGCTCGATACTTCAAGGATGCTTATGATAGAGTAAGCTTGAATTAATCTACGATTCCATTTGAATTCTACTTTTATCTGACTACTCTGGCAGTTTCCTGGTTCTATAGAGACTCATTTTTTGTTTGCTCTATTTTGTCAGGGTCTAACGCCCTATGAGTTTGTTGAAAGCATGAAAAAGAAAGGCATTCGCGTTCCAGGGATTGGACACAGGTATCAGAGTTTCTTGAAATAAGTCAAGGGTGCTACCTGTTGGAAGTGTTAGAGTTCATACTTTTATTAGTTGTCATTGCAAGGCTAAGTGTTGGAAATGCTTTATGCAACAGGATCAAGAGAGGGGACAACAGAGATAAAAGAGTAGAACTCCTACAGCGCTTTGCTCGCACACATTTTCCTTCTGTCAAATACATGGAGTATGCCGTTCAAGTTGAAACCTACACACTCTCAAAGGCCAACAACCTGGTCCTCAATGTAGACGGTGCAATTGGGTCACTTTTCTTGGATCTTCTTGCTGGGAGTGGGATGTTCACTAAACAAGAGATTGATGAGATCGTTGAAATTGGATATCTGAATGGGCTGTTTGTGTTGGCGCGCTCCATTGGTCTCATTGGGTATGTTGGGATTACACTTCCAAAATTTTTATCATCCAACTTCTTTGATTCGCCTTTATGCCTGTACATTAGGGTGCAAGCCATCACTTGGTACTGACTTCTTGATAGTTTGATTTCCGACCATAAATGAGCTTTTTAATCACTATGCTTTTGACGTGGAACCCAATACGGTTCGTTAAGTCATTGCATTTTGTGGCCATTTACAATTGGTTTTGGATAAAAAGTTGGGGCGGGTATATAGGTTGATTTATCATCGGATTTTTCCTTGTACGGTAGCAGATGCCTGGCCACAGAAAAGATTGAGTGGTGGGGCAGTGAACTTTGCATTATTGACCCCCCTTATTCTACAACATCACGTGCAGCCGTGTGCAATTTTTATGTTTGCATCTAACAAACCTTTTTATTTTAATTCCAGGCATACCTTTGACCAGAAGAGACTGAAACAACCACTATACCGTCACCCATGGGAGGATGTTCTTTACACCAAGTGAAGAGAACAGGATAGAAGATTGCAGGTGCAACGGTGATTTGCTTTCAACGCGCTTTTCCTTCCCAAATTTCTGGGGTCTGCAAATTTGCTGGAATTTTATGTTTGAGTGTTGTTAGATTAGTGCTGAGACACGCTAATTGGTCAAGAAAAACCTACCTACATTTGTATGTTGTATTAGAAGTTTATAAGGAGTTTTATCTCCATCCTAAGATGCAAAAGAATGAGTGAATCATTTTGTTGAAGAAATGCTGCCCATTGTCTCTTTAGTTTCATGTTTTTTTTTTTTGGTAGATTAGCGGCCATAGTTGGCCGTATCAAACAAACTAGGCTAAAGTCTTACATCTCTACTCTGGGCAGTTCCCAGAAGGTCATAGTACAGGTAGTTATGGATACATTGAGGAGGGATCAAAAATAAATCAGAATCACAAGCAATATTACATCCTAAATTGGCTAACACATCGGCACATTTATTTGCCTCTCTATATATGTGACTAGTAGTAACATTCCAGTTGTTGCTAAGGAGTGTATGGATCTTGCCTACAAGTGCAAGATTGCCATTCCTCGGGGGTTCAGAACCCGATAGTAGTTGCAGCACAGTTTGAGAATCAACTTCCAATTCCACCTTCCTGAAACCCATGCTCCACGCCATCTCCAAACCTAAAAGCACAGCCCAAAGTTCAGCCTTGATAGCTGAACAGGTTCCGAGTTTTCTTGTAAAGCCACCCAAGAATTTACCATTTGAGTCTCTCAATA
Organism: Turnera subulata; assembly: GCA_028386065.3. NCBI lineage: Eukaryota > Viridiplantae > Streptophyta > Magnoliopsida > Malpighiales > Passifloraceae > Turnera > Turnera subulata. The sequence goes on along the minus strand of JAKUCV010000353.1, from coordinate 32,107 downwards.
GCCCTCCAGCACCCGCAAGACCTGGGTTACCTTTGGATGCCCCATCCGTATTTAGCTTGACAATCCCCATTGGGGGAGGTTTCCAAAAAACTGAAATTTCAATTTTTGCATTTAACCCCAGTAATTTCTCTTTCATAGACAAGGCATATCTAATCTCCTCAATGTAAGCATATATGGTGTTCACATGTAAGGAAATATTCAATTCTTCCTTCGCCCATCTATCATTCCTAGCTCTCCAAAGGAGCCAACAAGTGACACCAAAGAACATATTCCAATCCCCTTTCGAATTACTAGCCCATGAATTATAGAGGTTCAGTTTGATCCAAGGCAATAGATCACAACTGAAGAATATTGGTTGCATTGACCTGTCAAGTAGTGAGTTCCAAATCGTACGAGCTCTGGGACAGTCTCTTAGAACATGTAGGGTTGTTTCCTCCTGCTGGCAGACATTACAACAATCCTCGGAGGCCAAATGCCTCCTAACTCTCTCCGCATTAGTTAAGAGTTTGTTGTGTACCATCAACCATAGGAATGATCGAATTCGTTGAGGACCACGCCACTTCCACACCCGACTCCACAGCTCTCCATCATCAATGACAATATCATCATGTAGGGTATGATATGCTGAAGCAATAGAAAACATACCTGACTGAGATGCTCTCCAAATCATGGTATCTAGTCCAGCATTGGCATTGGGAGGGGCACATGCACAAATTTTCAACATGATATTCTCAGGTAGCATCCTGTAGAGAGTAGCCCAATCCCAATCACCATTTTCATTAACATAGTCACAAACTTTTTTATTGAGTTCCGAGCTGTCCAAAGACACCAGTGCATGGTTCAGCAGAGAGTGTTCGCCCTCCAGCCAAATATCAATCCAGAATTTCACCGAACAACCATTGCCAATTACCCATTGAATGCCTTGTAGAACCTGCCCCCAAACTTTCTCAATTCCCCTCCATAAATGGGATTTTCTTCCCGACGGCTTAATGAACCAGTCCTCCCCTCTCTTCACAACATATTTAGCTACTAAAACTTGGGCCCATAAACTATCTGGTTGATTAATCATACCCCAGGCTAATTTCATGAGGAATGCATCATTTAATTCCTCCATTTTCCGTAGGCCTAATCCTCCAACCTCAACAGGGCAGTAGACAGTCTCCCAGTTTAGTAAGTGAATCTTTCTTTTTTCCGGACTACTCCCCCAGATGAAATCTCTGCAACATTTCTCAATTTCCCTGCAAACACCCTTGGGAATCCTAGAGGACTGCATTGTGTAAACCGGGATCGCCGAGAGCACAGACTTGCACAAGGTTATGCGTCCCGCCATAGATAGGTTGTTTGCTTTCCAGGAGGCTAATTTCGCCCGAACCTTATCCGCAATGCTCCAATATGTTGCATTAGTTACCCTTCCGTGGATTATGGGTACACCTAGATATCTTCCCAGGTCTTTAGTTAGTGAAAATCCACTCATATCAGCCAGTCTCGCACTTCTTTTAAGCTCAACACCCTTAGAGAAAAATACTTGTGTTTTTGTTATGTTCACTTTTTGCCCAGATGCATCACAAAACACCTTCAAGCACCACCTCATTGTTCGCATCTGCCGATCACTTGCTTCGCCAAAAAGAAGAAGATCATCCGCAAACATCAGGTGGGAAATATCAGGGCCTCGCAATCCGATTTTTAAGGGCTGCCAATTACCTTCCCTTACCTCTTTCTTGATTAATGAGGATAACCTCTCCAAGCATATTACAAAGAGGTAGGGGGATAATGGATCCCCCTGCCTAACACCCCTGGATGGAGAAAATTGATCGGTTTTTGCCCCGTTCCATAGAATCTGCATAGTTGATGATGTTACACATTGCATAATAAGGCTGGCTATGTCATCCGGAATCCCGACAAGTGAGAGAGATTCTGCTAAGAAGGGCCAGCTGATTCGGTCGTACGCCTTTTCTAGATCCACTTTGATTGCCATATACTGCTTCCCCGAGCTTTTACCCTGCATGGTGTGGATGGCCTCTTGGGCTACCACTATATTATCAACAATGTGACGGCCAGTTACAAAACTGCTTTGATGAGGCCCAATGACTTTGGGAAGGATCGCTTTAATTCTGTTCACGAGCAGCTTGGCTACAACTTTATACACCACATTACACAGCCCAATTGGTCTAAATTGGTCTATGCGCTCGGGTTTATCCACCTTCGGAATTAAGACAAGGTAAGTTGGGTTCTTCCCCATAAGAGTTTCAGACCCCCCAAACACTTTCTTAACAAACTCACACACATTCGGGCCGACTAGGTTCCATTGACTTTGAAAAAACACTGCTTGGTATCCATCTGGGCCTGGAGCTTTGAGAGAGCCGATGTCAAAGATGGTTCTTCTGATCTCTTCATCAGTTACTTCCCTACATAACAATCTCTTGTCCCTCTCCTCTATTTCTGAAATCTGCCGAGTAACATTCAGGCGAGGTCTGTTATGAACCTCTTCCGTGAATAAATCTCGGTAATACTGGGTTGCCATGTCCTGTAAGGTAGCTTCATCCCAAATCCAATCCCCACTATTGTTGCACAAGCCCTCAATCTTATTCCTTTTCCTCCTTATTACAGTAGTGAGGTGGAAAAAGTGGGTGTTACGGTCTCCTTGCTCTATCCACTTTGATCGAGATTTCTGAAACCAAAGAACTTCTTCTTGTTGTAGAATAATGTTGTATTCCCGGATAATCTCCTGCTCTCTTCTCTCTAGATCGGCACTTTTCGACACAGCTAGAAGTTTTTGAATGCCCTGCAATCGGTTTAGACATTTCTTTTTTCTTTCAAAAATGTTCCCGAATATTGTTTAGTTCCACAGCATCAATTCAGGTTGTAATTGTTCCAAGGCGTGTTCCACAGCAGCTTCTTTGTTCCACTTATCCCGCATCAAATTCTGAAATTCCTCATGTCCAAGCCATGCCGCTTCGAACCTAAATGGACGCCTCATTGGATTAGGGGGGCAACCCCTTCTAATAGAAGAAGGATAGGATGATGATCTGATTTGACCCGTGGAAGGTTTCTAAGAGAGGCTTCAGGGAATTGCAATTTCCAGAATTCATTCATGACAGCTCTATCCAATCTTTCATAAATTCGTTGAAAACCAGCTCTCTTCGGCCCTCTCCAAGTGAACTTAGGCCCAGTAGCATCCATGTTTAACAAGTTACAATCATCTAAGTGCATTTGAAATTTCACGCATCTTTGCATGTTTGTCGGTCTTCCGCCTATCTTTTCATGGTTGTACAAGAAATCATTGAAGTCACCTACCACAGCCCAGGATAGGTTTATGCCGTCACCCAATTCCTTAAGCTCCCTCCAGAATAAGTCTTTTAGTGCCTGAGCTGGATTCACATACACCACAGTTAGCAACCATACTCCTTTCCTTTGATGCTTAATTTCCATATGCACAAAGTGAGAGGAGTCCTGCAGCACCTTGAGTCCAGAAATCTGCCTGGTTGCCATAACCCAAATGCCACCCGAGAACCCATGTGCCTCCACTTTATGAATGAAGATTAATCCCATACATTGAGCCGCTCTTTCAGCAGTCCTCCCACTAACCCGAACTTCTGTAAGTACCACAAGATCTGGGCGATGTACCCTCACAATATCTTTCAAGATGCTATGAAGTCGCCTACTCCTAGCACCTCTACAATTCCAATAGATTAATTTATTCATAAAGGAAAATTAGAGTTGCAACCACATACCCGATTTACTGGGAAATATTGTGGGGAGCATGCTCCGCACATACAGTAGTCATAGCACCGTTGTGCTCCCCTAAGTTCACAATCCTCATTTCTGGGGTATTCTCTTGCACTCCAGATACATCATCCTTGGAGGCAAGTGTACTCCCCGGCCTGACTATTTCAAGGCCTCCACCACGATCTTTTAAGCATTGAATAGCTTCCTTGGGATTACACTTGTTCATTGGTACATAATTGCCATCAGGCCTGTCCAACCCGCTTTCACCTATCACCGGAATCTTTAAGAAGTGCTGCTCACCTGTGGAGTTACTCGGGATCGCATGAGGATCAGTCCCCGCAACCATCTGAATTCCCGTGACTTCCATCACGCCACCATTCACATCTAGTGTCACTTGATTACCCCTTGTGATGGACCTACTACGACTTCTCCTTCTTCGTGATGCTTCCTCTTTTTCTTTCCCTTTATCAACATTAGTAATATCCTTCAACGGGAGTGTTCTAGCAGCAAGTCTGCCCTCTCTAATAGTCAAGAAGTTACTTGGCAGTCTTTGGGAAAGTTGTTCCACATTCACTGATTGCCTCTCCACCATAACATCCCGATTAACCATTGAGGACTCAGAATTCGTCTCAATTGGCTCCTTGGGTAATACATGTTCCACCTCCATAGCATTCTCAGGAATCACATGCTGGACTTCAGGTGCCAGGTTTTCCTCATTGCTCGGTTTACTGAGACCACTGCCCTCACCCTTCTCCATCATTGTTTGGATATGACCATCGAGACCAGGTTCCTCCTCTCTTTCTTGTAGAATATTGTACCTTGAGCTAGTGACAATATTGTACCTTGAGGAATATCGAAGTCACTAAATGTACGATAAAAGAAAAAAGAAAAGTTGGTCGTGTTTGTGACCATCCTCTGTAGTACGAAAAAATTGTTCCAACATAAAAATTTTGCACTGTTGTGTGGATATTGACACAGATAAGGAGATCGAGACGGGTAGTTTTCAAATAATGTAGTGAATCTGTTATTACTCCAATTTCCCAAGATAGATTACATTATTTGTGAAAGGCTGCATGTGGGTCACGTGGGCGAAAACCTGGCTTGTTTATGAAGTGGGGATCAATCACATGGGCAGGAATCTGAATTGTCCCGTTCAGTGCAAAGAGTTTTTCTGATTTGTACGTAGTGATGTCAATACCAGTGTAAGAAAGCGCTAAACCCGGTGATTTATTGTCAAAGATGTCAAACCTTTCATGCGTGCCTGTGGCCAGCCTATATTAACATGAAGCGGAGGAGTATGTACAAATTTGTACAATTGTACTGTATGTTCTACATAAACCATGATTAAAGAGCACTTATTGTAGCAGCCATGGGTGCCTTAAAAACTCTCAAGTTGTAACCGCTTCTCAAATGGCTGTGCGTTTCAATTCCGTTTTAATGACATTAATTATCGTTCAAAAAACAAAAATCCACCAATCTTCAGTCCTTACACCACGTGAAAAATATGTTGAGTCAGATCGCCTATATTAGTTAGTAATTAATTGCAATATATTTAAATATAGTCTACGAGATTAAAGGGATGCTGGTCTAAATTTATATAGACAAATGTTAGTTATATATATCGGGCTCGTGTTTAACACATAACATGCACGGTTGATATATGCTATAACTGGAGCAAAATCTCTAATAGTGTCAAACTTAATTTGAGCTCATTCTTGTGTTTATTGTGCTACACCATGAACCCTACGGGCGATCCTAACTAAGCTAAGCTCGGTTCTAAAACAAGGGGTCGAGCTTTGGAGCAAAAGTGGGTTCTTTGTTCCGTTTTTTTTTTTTTTTGGTTATTGTTTCTATTAGTAGTATAAAGAAAAGAGTACATGTGGTAGTTTAAAGATAATTGTCACACTACATGGTTGTCCTGTTTTGGCATATGATGATGGATGTAAAAGGAAGAATATAAGAAAGAGAAGAAAAAATAATACTATGCATGTCCAAATATTCGAAACACCCACGTGACTCTATCGTCCACCAATTTCTTTGGCCCCATTTTTGCTGCATCGGTTCGCATCAGCGTATCATTCTCAGACCTCCTCAGTCTCTGTCTACCTTCCTCCCTCCAAGTCCACACCCCACCACCACCAACACCACACCACACCCAACAAAACAAAACAACTCCTCAATTCCTTTTCCATACAATCACACAATTTTTGTTTTCTTTTTTCTCTTCCCCAAAAATAATAAAAACAAAAACCCCAAACTTATTAGTATATAATAAAAATATGAAACAGCAAGAAAACAGACGGGGACTTTGTTAACAATATATAATAATAACCCTACCCAATCCCAATAAGATATTTACTTATTCCTAAGTGTAACGAACCAACCTACAAACTCATTCCCTGTTCTTTTAAAAAAATTTTTGGTTTTTGTGTCTCTTTTTTAATATTGTTTTATGAATATCAGATATTGTCATAAATTAGACAAAATAAGTCTAGGAATAGAAGTCCTAAAACATCAATAGAAAGCAAGGAAAAATAACCATTTTGTAAGTTACTAAGCAAGTAATAACAATTAAATACTCTTGCATTCTATCAATTTGGTCCAAATAGTAAGTGACTTAATTTAAGATAAGTGACCTAAATTAAGGTTGAATCTTTAAATATGGAAAAAAATTGTTAATGAGCAATTCACCCATGTGGGATTTGGATTAAATCCTAATCAATCCTCTTTATACATGCAAAAAAGTCCTTATTGCGAAATTCACACACGTGCATTTGGACTCTTGATAAAGCTAAAAATACCAAGAAAAGAAAAAGAAAAAAAATGATTTAGGGTTGAGCCTTTATATATGGAAAAATTCTTATTGAGAAATACACCCATGTGGGATTTGGATTAGATCCTTAATTAATCCTCTTTATATTCACCAAAAAAATCCTTACTAAAAGTTTCACCCACGCGTGTGCCAGCCTACATCCTAATTAATCCTCTTAATTAGTTAGGACAAAGCTCAAAATAGCAAGGAAACAAAAAAAAAAAAAAAGCCCTCACACTCTTACACTCACACGGCTCTTACTTAAACAACCAAAAAGATCAAGACCGAAAAGCCCGATTCAATTCAATATTGTTTTCTTTCTCCCTTCCAAGTCTCCTCCCATTCTCTCTACTACTACAGTCAAACTGACACATAAAAGAACATCTCCTCCTCCTCCTCCTCCTCCTCCTCCTTTACTTGACACCGATTTCTCAGGTTTTTTTTTTTCCGTTTCCGGACAATTCTGTATCTTAAACTAAATTGAAATGGCATCCACCAGCAGAGGAGGAGGAGGAGGAGGAGGAGGAGGAGCATATTCCGGCGGAAGCAACTTAAGACAGCAGCATCCTAACACGGAGTCGGCGGTAAGCAAAGCCATTGCACAGTACACAGTGGACGCGCAGCTCCACGCGGTGTTCGAGCGATCGGGGGAGTCCGGCAGGTCGTTCAACTACTCCCAGTCGGTGCGGACGACGCAGCAGTCGGTCCCGGAGGAGCAAATCACGTGCTACCTCTCCGCAATCCAGCGCGGGGGCCACATCCAGCCCTTCGGCTGCATGATCGCCGTGGACGAGTCCTCCTTCCGCGTCGTCGCCTACAGCCAGAACGCCCGCGAAATGCTCGGCCTCACCCCGCAGTCCGTCCCTTCCCTCGACAAGCCCGAGCTCCTCAGCATCGGCACCGACGTCCGCTCCCTCTTCACCACCTCCAGCTCCCTCCTCCTCGAGAAGGCCTTCGGCGCCCGCGAGATCACCCTCCTCAACCCCGTCTGGATCCACTCCAAGACCTCCGGCAAGCCCTTCTACGCCATCCTCCACCGCATCGACGTCGGGATTGTCATCGATTTGGAGCCCGCCAGGACCGAGGACCCCGCCCTCTCCATCGCCGGGGCGGTCCAGTCCCAGAAACTCGCGGTTCGCGCCATCTCCAGGCTGCAGTCGCTCCCCGGCGGGGATATTAAGCTGCTGTGTGATACCGTGGTGGAGTGTGTGAGGGAGCTCACCGGGTACGATAGGGTTATGGTGTACAAGTTCCACGAGGACGAGCACGGGGAGGTTGTGGCCGAGAGTAAGAGGCCTGATTTGGAGCCTTATATAGGATTGCATTATCCTGCCACCGATATACCTCAGGCCTCCAGGTTCTTGTTCAAGCAGAATAGGGTGAGGATGATTGTGGATTGCAATGCCACCCCGGTCCGCGTTGTGCAGGATGAAGGGCTTATGCAGCCCCTTTGCTTGGTGGGTTCCACCCTCCGTGCGCCTCATGGCTGTCATGCTCAGTACATGGCCAATATGGGGTCCATCGCCTCCCTGGGGATGGCGGTTGTTATCAATGGAAATGACGAGGAGGGTATCGGCGGCAGGAATTCCACCAGGCTCTGGGGTTTGGTGGTTTGTCATCATACTTCTGCTAGGTGTATTCCTTTCCCTCTTCGTTATGCTTGCGAGTTCTTGATGCAGGCCTTCGGGCTTCAATTGAACATGGAGTTGCAGCTGGCGTCTCAGTTGTTGGAGAAACACGTTTTGAGGACTCAAACTCTCTTGTGCGATATGCTGCTTCGCGACTCTCCAACTGGCATTGTCACTCAAAGCCCTAGTATTATGGACTTGGTCAAGTGTGATGGAGCAGCACTGTATTACCAAGGCAAGTACTACCCCTTGGGTGTCACCCCCACCGAGGCTCAGATCAAGGACATTGTGGAATGGTTGTTGGCCTTTCATGGAGACTCCACTGGCTTGAGCTCCGACAGTTTGGCTGATGCTGGATACCCTGGAGCAGCCTCACTTGGTGATGCAGTGTGCGGGATGGCTGTTGCTTATATCACCAAGAAGGATTTTCTCTTCTGGTTTCGGTCCCACACTGCGAAGGAGGTCAAATGGGGTGGTGCAAAGCATCATCCGGAGGATAAGGATGATGGGCAGAGGATGCATCCACGATCTTCCTTCAAAGCGTTCTTGGAAGTGGTGAAAAGCCGGAGTTTGCCATGGGAGAATGCTGAAATGGATGCCATTCACTCTTTGCAGCTTATTCTGCGAGACACATTCAGGGAGGCTGAAGCAACCAACTCTAAGGCTGTTATTCCTCCTGAACTTGAGGATATGGAGTTGCAAGGAATTGATGAACTCAGCTCAGTTGCTAGAGAAATGGTGAGGTTAATAGAGACTGCAACTGTTCCTATATTTGCAGTGGATGTTCATGGTCGCGTAAATGGTTGGAATGCAAAGGCTGCTGAATTGACGGGTCTGTCAGTTGAGGAAGCTATGGGCAAGTCCTTGGCTCGTGATCTTATATATAAAGAGTATGAAGAAAGTGTTGACAAACTTCTTTATCGTGCTTCAAGAGGTACTCTTTTTATATTTAACATTTTTGGGAAGCTTTTCAAGTAGATTTCTTATCATTTCTCATTTTATGACTTTGACATATTGGCTAGTCTATGGTGTGTGTTTGCACAATGCTTCTGAATTTACAGAATTGATAGGCTCAAGTTTAAAACCTTTGCAAAGTAGAGATAGGATTTGTATACAGACTTCTTAAGACGTTGGCAAATGTTGGAAAAAGTTGACGCTTCGAATGCTGGATATAAATTTTGTGTGAGAGAAGGTTCAAGCTGTCCAAAATAAACTGGTCATTTCGAAGTTGTACTTAAAGAATGTTCTGATGGTTGCTCATGCTTGGTATCAGCATTGTAAGTAATGCATAATTCCTATAAAAGTGGCAACAAGTAAGCAGATACTTGAAGAATTTTTTAGCTGGTTTTGAGAATGTAGTAGGATTGGAGTTAGAATATTATTATTTTCCATGAAATGCTAGTAGGAAATTGCAGTACTGCTAATAGTGAAAAATGCTTAGTAGTATGGAAAAAAGTAGACAAGGTTGCTAGCATAGGAAGCGAACTGCTAGGGTGAAGCTAAGAAGGACGGTGGTGGGTTTTTGCCTCTGACAAGAATCCTAGAGGCTGAAGCACTCTGCTCCAACCTTACTCGTATGAATTTTTATGTATTGTCAGATTACTAGTACCATGATTTCCAGGATCTGTTGCAACATATTAATGGATGCTTTAATTTGAGGTCCTAATGTTATTGACCACGGTATTGGCAACATAACCTTGAGAGTTTAGGTTTAAGGAGCTGAAATATATCAAGACATGTTCACCTGGATGGAATTTTTTTATTTTATTTTACAGCATATCTTATTTTGTTATGGTTACCTGGCGCAGGTGAAGAAGATAAAAATGTTGAGATAAAATTGAGAACATTTGGCTCCGGACATCAAGAGGAGGCTGTTTTTGTGGTTGTCAATGCTTGTTCTAGCAAGGATTACATGAATAATATAGTTGGAGTTTGCTTCGTTGGACACGATGTTACTGGTCAAAAGGTGGTAATGGACAAATTCATCAACATACAGGGTGATTACAAGGCCATTGTTCATAGTCCAAATCCTTTGATCCCTCCAATATTTGCCTCAGATGAAAATACATGTTGCGTGGAGTGGAACACCGCTATGGAAAAGCTCACAGGCTGGACCCGAGGAGAAATTATTGGAAAAATGTTGGTCGGTGAGGTTTTTGGCAATTGCTGTCGACTGAAAGGTCCAGACGCCATGACAAAATTCATGATTGCCTTGCACAACGCTTTTGGCGGGCAGGATACAGACAAATATCCTTTTTACTTCTTTGATCGGAATGGAAAAAATGTGCAGGCTCTTCTGACTGCAAATAAGAGGGTTAATGTGGATGGTGAGATTGTTGGTGCTTTCTGCTTCTTGCAGATTGCAAGTCCTGAGTTGCTGGAAACTCTGAAAATCCAGAGGCAACAAGATAAGAAACCCTTTTCCAGGATAAAGGAGTTGGCTTACATTTGCCAGGAAATTAAGAGCCCTTTAAGTGGTATACGCTTTACTAACTCACTTTTGGAAGGTACAGATTTGACTGAAGATCAAAAGCAGTTTCTTGAGACCAGTGCTGCTTGCGAGAAGCAAATATCTAGGATCATAAGAGATGTTAATCTGGAGAGTATTGAGAATGGGTGAGTTTTCCTTGAACATTTAGTATAATACATCAGAATTCTTAAGGTTGCCAAAACGATGGTTTTCTGTGCTATATTTATGCATGAAGGAACAATTCTATCCTTTCGGTGCTAACATGGAGGAGGTTTATCTTTCCTTTGAAAGATTTATGTGCAAAAGTTATTGCAAATCCATATTGAACTAGAATCCAATATGATAGGTTTATTCTGCTTTTAGTTAACTTTTTAAGGATTGTCTTTTTGTTCAAATTATCAGTGTTTTCACAATAAACCATATTGCTTTGATATCTGATTTGCAATTCCTGGGGTTATTGCCTGGAAGCAATGAGTTATCTTTAGATGAAGAACAGATGATGAGTTGCTTTTGAGGATATTTGTAGGTCTTTTGAAGTACAATGTAGTGCATTCTAGCACATGCCTTTTTAAGTGTAGCATAGCTGTTGTTTAATGAGAGGGAATATTTCATTTGCTTCTGAATTAGTTCACTGGAGCTTGAGAAGGCTGAATTCTTCCTTGGTGGTGTCATAAATGCCGTTGTCAGCCAAGTGATGCTATTGCTGAGGGAAAGAAATCTGCAATTGATTCGTGATATTCCTGAAGAAGTAAAAGTTCTGGCTGTGTACGGTGATCAGGCAAGAATTCAACAGGTGTTGGCTGATTTCTTGCTGAATATGGTTCGTTATGCTTCGGAAGGTTGGGTGGAGATTCATGTTCGTCCAACACTCAAGCAAATCTCTGATGGGCTTACGGTTGTGAATACAGAATTCAGGTCTGTTCACTTTTATGTGTTGTTTCTAATATATTTACACTGTTTGGGAACTGCTAAAAAGTTGTTGCCAGCTATTTCTTCATATGGTTTCTTTGAACCCTGCTTGAGTTCAAATGTTTAATGTAGTCGGAAGTTATATTTTGATCAGCTTACAGTCTGTGAGTAGACTAAGTACTTTCCCGAAACCTGCCAGTGCATGTTGGTTGAGAAATTGGGGCAACTGTGTCATCCTAATAGGGCTGTCAGATTTTGTAATAACTTAAAAAGTCAGGGAAGCAAGGATGGTTGATAATGATATAGTTGTCAAGTCTTTTGTATGCTGTATTTACCAGGTATTGCCAATGCTGTTCTTAGGAACTTGGTTATGAAACTTCAGTTCATCAGCTTTTTCTATAGTATATTTACACAGATAGATTGATGTACAAATGTTTCAAATTGGGGTATGTGCCACCTTTTCTACTTCACTTTTGTTGGAACAGGAATCTGAAACTAACATTGATGGTGTATTTTGAAGGATGGTCTGCCCTGGTGAAGGTCTTCCTGCTGAACTAGTGCAAGATATGTTCCACGGTAGTCAATGGATAACTCAAGAGGGCCTAGGGCTCAGCATGTGCAGAAAGATTTTGAAACTCATGGGTGGTGAAGTCCAATATATCAGAGAGTCAGAAAGATGTTATTTCTTAGTTATCCTTGAACTTCCCACGTCTTGGAGGGGTGTGAGAAGTGCTAACTAGGATTTTTGGTCTGGAAACTTCCCAAAATGGTTTCTTAATTTAACCTCATACTGTTCTGCTTTATGTCCTGAGGATAGTTTCCATACCTCTTACATGGACTTTATCCTTTCCAGATCCCCCTGATCTGACTAATCTATACGCTTTACAACTGTTTCGCTTCCTTAGGTTTGGCATATGATTATGCTTGTCCACGAGCTCCTGACCAAATCACTAACGTACCCAGATAAGGTGGCCGAATTCCTAGCCAGTGCAATCTGAAGAACAGGCACCAAGTTTAAACACTCATGATGATGTTCTAGTTCCAGATCCAGATCCAAAAGCAGTGGATTGCTGCTGTGTTGACCAAACGCACGCCAACTCATAATATTGTTCTAGAGGCTTCAATGGAAGAGCTGTAGCAGTTGGGTTAATCTCCCTCTTACTCGTGCTGTAAGTATAGATCTGTATGTTCCATATCTTGTGGATTTGCCATGATAACTGTAATAAACTTTGGCGTATCAGAGGTGTTTTGCACATCCGATTCAATGTAATAAATATAAATGCCCTGGTTTGTTTGTTCTGCGACAATCCTTATGACCTGATTTGGATATGCTTTTCTCGTGATCAGTAAAGCTTTTGGACTGCACATTTGGATGTACCAGTCAGATGGTGTTTGCTTTGATCTTGTGGCATGGACTCGCTAGAGATGCTTGACGACAATGCGTTTTGTGCATGCCGACTTATTCCACAGGTGGGTTGTCCATCAATTTATATAATCCAATAACGGTCGTTGTGAATTGGAGATGCTTGTACATTGAAAAACTTTGGTATAGGTTTTCTGACTTTTGTTTTTGGGGGTTTTGGAATTAGGTTAGCTTTGTTGATGAGGTTTTCTAGGTCAACTAGTAAAGCCAATTAGGAGTCCAAAAAATTTTTGTTTTATATTATATCATCTTTCGTCAGATGATGGTTTGGAGGAGATAAGGATGCAAATTGTACTCTGTTGTCTTCGTTTTTATTTGGGCTGTAAAATTGTACGCTGTCTGCCTTCAGAGTTTAAAACTTTCTTTATATGGCGATTTTGTTACTTACTAGCTACATCTCCTGTTCCCTTTATTTTGATGATGGCTATTATTGGACCTAAAATTGGTGAAAGAGGAGAAGGCTTTTGATGCTTTGATGTCTCTTGTCCCTATAACGCTAAAAAAAACTGTGTGCGTGCACGCCCTCAATAATGCTGTGCACGCAAACAAAAAGTCTGTAGATAGAGAAACTAAAATTCTAGAGAGGGCAAGTTGCCTCTTGCTTCCAAATCTGAAAGTAACCCATATGAAAATTTAATATTGCATGAAAACAAAAATAAGAGAAAAGCGGTATAAAATATAAATGAATAAATTGGAAGTAGGTATCGACGTAGAAGTCATTAGCACCATTTGAAAATCAATGTAGGGACTCCAACATATATATAAAAAAAAAGTAATGTAGGGACATTAGATATTGTGACAAGAACTACGGTGTTGCGGCACAGTACAACTACTAAGATCTGTTTTTGGGCTGAGATTCAGAGTCCCTGTGTGATTGATTATGGATTCACCTGCAAGCACGAAAGTAAGAAAAAAAAATACCTTAAAACTAAGATATAAAATTACAAATTGGCTTTATAATGCTCAAGATTGGTTGTGCTGCTTCTTGTTGTTTTTTTTAATGTACCGCAAAAGTAATGGTAGTAGTTCTCTTCTTTTCGTTTGTGACAAACTGTTTGGCCTTTGTAAATGGTTTGCCCACCTATGCTTTGTATTATTGTAAGCCTATCAATGTATCTATTGGAGAGTTTTATTATGAGGAATTCCAAGTATTACTAGTTATAAGATTCAGTGATTCTAGATAAGCTTGAAAGACAAGACCCTAGAATTGATGATTAAGACACATACACTGATACACATCTTTTGGACATCAAAATTGCATATATGTACTACACAGTGCTTTTTGAGTGTCTGACTTTCCTTTTTTATGGCTGTGTATGTATCTTTCACCTAACAATCTGCTAGGGACTAATTGCACGTACACGTATTGTTAACCTGCACGCCGACCAATTACTCGTGAAGGACATAATGGTAATTCAATGGTACGTTCTAAAAAAAAAAAAGATAAGTGCATTTGCAAATCTTTCCAATCCGAATTTTTAATCCCGAAGTCTACATTAATTAAGCCTTTTTCTTGGGTATGAATTAGCTCAGATGCCAACGGGTTTTTCCTTCCATGTTTCTTTTTCGAACTTAAAAAGAGCTCTTTAGTTGATTTCTAATGAGGACTTTCAAAATCAAATAATCCTCGATAAAAAAGTAAATAAATAAAGGTGGGAATTAGTAACTCTTACATTTCTTTTTGTCTGGGCAGTAACAATAATAATTAATAAGAGAAGAAAACCATCCATGACCAAACAGAAATGGTGGTAACTAGAGGAGAACGACAAGAGTGTAAAAAGAAAAAAAAAAAAAAGGAGTGGCAGGGAATTGAGCAGAGTGGACTGGAAATGAAGGCCTTTTTTTAGCGGAAAAGGCGAAATAAATACCCAAACGAAGCAACAAAAAAACAAAAAAGAAAAGAAAAGAAAAAGAAAACTTAGCCAGCAAAGTTCCCACGTGCCGGGTATCGTACACCAGACGCGCCCGAGCAGGATGAGGTTGGTCCAAAACCGGAGGAATCAAGCACACCCATAGGCCACGCTCTGGGAACAGCGCGTGGGAAGAAGACGGCAATCGGTTTTTTCATTTTAAAAGAAGTGTAGGTATAAATAACGTCTGGTCGAGAAAGTTTAGATTCAGGACAATAATAATAGAAGGAAGGGAAGAGTAGCCCACACCTCAAAAAAAAAAAAATGAAAAAAGGGAAAAACACCAAGAAAACAGCCAACAAGAAGAGACTCATAGGGAGGGCCATAACCCCACATAACCGCCCAAAACCACAAAACAGCAAATCAACGCAAGAAATTCTTTTAAAAAAACACACACAATTAAAAAAAAAAAAAGCACTTCCGCTCCCTCTATCTATCTACTACGCTTTCTCTCTCTAGATAGTTTTTAGTTTTTTTTTTGTTTTTGCACTACCCAACCAAAACGAAGAAAGAAAATAAATAAATAAATAAAAAGCTGCCTGAAAGTGATGATAACAAGGAGAGAGAAACAGAGAGGAGGGGAGAATTCACAATAGCCAAACAAAACAAATAAAAAAAAAAAGAAGAAGAAGAAGTGTTTTTTTCCTTTTAAAAAAATGTCTAGTAGTAGTAGTAGAAAGAAGCAGCTGGGTTTCTTTTTTAGTTCTCCCTTATTATTTGCTTTCTTTGAATCTACACAATCTGTATCTTCTTCTTCTTCCTTCATTTACAACACACACTCGTGAAAGCAATTATTATCCCCACTGATTCTGGCATGTACAACCAACGAAAACAACAACAATAATAATAATACTCGAAAGAAAAAAAATAGAAGAAGAAGAAAGAAGAAGAAAATGGAAACACCGCCAGCGGAGGAGCTGCTGAAGAAGATCCAGGAGCTAGAAGCAGGCCAGGCTCACCTTAAGCAAGAGATGTCCAAGCTAGAACATCAACAACATCAGCAGCGGCACGTCGTCCACCCGCGCTCGCATTCGATATCCCCTCAGCGAACCGGCGGGGCCAGGAGGAGAGGCAGCGTCGGGGCTGGCGCCGGTTTCGAGGCCCCGGCTACTTGGAAGACAGGCTCCGCTTCCTTCAGACATTCCTCGCCGTTACAGCGCGAGAGCCGCGGCGGCACCGCCCGCCCTGACGCCGTCGGTAATGCACCAGCGGGGAGAGACGGAGGAGGAGGAGGAGGAGGAGGCAACACGGGACCTTCTGCCGTCAAGTTCACTGACAGGCAGTATCTGAATATCTTGCAGTCCATGGGGCAGTCTGTTCATATTTTTGAGCTCACCGGACGCATCATTTATTGGTGAGAGTTTTAAGAGTGTTTTTGGTTTGAATAGTTAGTTATTTTAGTTAGTTATTGTGATGGAGCTGTTCGTGAATGATTTCTTTTTTTTTTTTTTCCTTGTAACAACACTTGCAGGAACCGGACGGCGGAGAATCTTTACGGTTATTCTTCGGCGGAGGCGCTGGGGCAGGACGCCGTGGAGCTGCTGGTGGATCCCCGTGATTTCTCGGTGGCGAATGATATCGTCCGCCGTGTGGCTGCAGGGGAGAGGTGGACGGGGCAGTTTCCGGTGAAGAATAAGGTGGGAGAGAGGTTTACGGTTGTGGCAACGAATACTCCGCTCTATGACGATGATGGGAGTTTTGTTGGGATTATTTGTGTTTCGAGCGATTCCAGGCCTTTTCGAGAAGTCAGGGTTCCATCGGGAAGTTTTAGCGACTTAGAAGCTGATTCCAGCATTAATAGGCCGCGTTCTGGTGCCGCGAGTAAGCTCGGCCTTGATTCTCAGCAACCTCTGCAGGCTGCAATTGCCTCCAAGATATCGAATTTGGTTAGTGTGTATTTGCTTGTTTGCTTCGGGTTCCATGCGGGATTCGATCTGCATTTTATAGTTTGGGAGTTGTCAATGCCACTCTCCAAGGTGTTAGTAATCCACTCTCCCCAAAGAGTTAATTATTTTGTGGGACGAAAAATTTGGCTGTAGCTACATGCCTACATCACTTTGGGGGATGGGATGTGATCAATACTCTTGGGAGTGCATTGACATCTCCATTTATAGGTATGTAGTGAATGTTGTGATTGTTGTGATTGATGAAACAGGCATCCAAGGTGAGCAATAAAGTCAAGTCTAAGATGCGAACGGGCGAGAACTTCATGGACCGCGAAGGAGGTAGTGGGGATAGTCATCATTCTGATCATGGGTTATCGGATGCAGCTCTTGCTGAGCTCAGGGAGGATGCCAATTCTAGTGGAGCTAGTACACCCAGAGGAGATGTACATCCTTCACCTTTTGGTATATTCTCGCATTTTGAGGACAAGTCCTCTCTGAAATCCTCAAGGGATTCTGGTGATGAGAGTGAAGGAAAACCTGCGATTCACAAGATTATTACTTCTAAGGCTGAAGCTTGGATTGGTAAGAAAGGATTGTCATGGCCTTGGAAAGGTGAAAGGGAAGGCTCAGATGCAAAGACCAATCGTTTTGGGTGGCCCTGGGTGCACAATGATCAGGAGAATGAAGCATTTCATCAGCGAAACCACCCTTCTGGCGTGAAACTGGACAACCATGCTGGCGAAATTAATCGGCCAACTGCTAACGAGGCTTCCGGGTCCTGGTCCTCTTCTGTTAATGTTAACAGCACAAGCAGTGCCAGCAGCTGCGGAAGTACCAGCAGCAGTGCTCTTAATAAGGTGGATGTGGACACTGACTGCTTGGATTATGAAATATTGTGGGAAGACTTGACAATAGGAGAACAGATTGGGCAAGGTAATCTCTGTTGCTTTATTTGTCTGTAAATTATGATTTTTCTCATTTTCAGTAACTAGTAATTTATTAGAGCAGTAAGTGGTGGAGTCATGACCATTAAGTCATATTACTAATTGTCATTCTTTCAATGTCCTCTATTTTTGTTACATTATCATTGTTATCATTGAGAATACATGACCATTAGAAATGTCTAGGAAATTGTTGTTGTCTTTTCAATTCCCTGTCAATCAGCTTTCTGTAGTCTTTTTTCTTGATTCTATGACATTCTAATTTTCATTTTGCTGTTTGTACCCCTCCTATTCATTGCAGGTTCTTGTGGCACTGTATACCATGCTCTGTGGTATGGATCAGTATGTTCTTTCGCTCTTTCTTACTTCACATTCAAGACAGTTCAACTTGCCTTAAACAATAAGAAAAGGAGTTCCAAGAGAATCTGCAATATAATGTATATGCATCTCAATTACATTTTATGGAGTAGAAATGGTGTTTCGGCTGCTATTCTATTTAGTAGTTTTCATGACTATTACTTCTGATTGCCCGTGCAAAATGTCTTTTAGCTTTAATTTCTAAAGTTGTTTAGCCAATCCTTCAACTGTCAATTACCATTCATATGTTTCAAGCCATTGATGATGTCAATGAATATAAGTCAAATAACATATGAAATTGGTTCTGCATGCACAACATAGACTTGGATTGATTTCTTATGCCGGTGAAGATTAATGCTCCACGGTTTGACTAGGGGAAGGACTAGATAATTGTAACTACAACATTAGCTGTAATTATCAAATAACATCCATTTTATTTCAGGATGTCGCTGTCAAGGTGTTCTCCAAGCAAGAATACTCTGATGACGTTATACTTGCATTTAGACAAGAGGTGTGCTTCCTTGTTATCCCCTGACCTTAGTTATTTTGTTTCCCTTGCTGTGACATGTTCTTTAAACAAGATATTTCTAATCTATGCGATTAGATTAGCATAGTTTCTTTTATCAAGCACTAAGGCCATTTTTTTGTGTCTATGAAGGTGTCTCTTATGAAAAGATTACGGCATCCAAATGTTTTGCTCTTCATGGGTGCTGTGACTTCACCGCAGCGTCTTTGCATTGTTACTGAGTTCCTCCCACGGTAGTTCTGAACCTTTGTCGAAAACTATATGATGCAAGTTACCTCGTTTTATTTATTCCTTGTTTCCCTTCTAGCCACCTACTTATTCCTTGGGCAGGCTATTTAAAACAGTTTGGTTCACCCTGAGAGATGGGATGAAGTAACCAGACTGATGGTTGACTCTTTATTTTTCCTGTTGATGCAGTGGAAGTTTGTTTCGCTTACTACAGAGGAACACAACGAAACTGGATTGGAGACGGCGAGTTCACATGGCATTGGATATAGTGAGTATTCAGTAGCTTGATAGGTGATTTTGCCTCGTTTTCTTTATTATGACCGTTGCTAGGGTCTAAGGTACTTGCAGCGGAAAATGTGTTTACTGGAAATAATCGTTGTTCCCAATAGGTTCCGCTGTCCACCAAGGACAAAATGTAGAGATCCGAGTTCAAGTTAATTGGGTGCCACAATATTATCTGTTGAGGGATCTTTTGTAGTTTTGGCTTTTGGGCTGATGGAGTATGACTTATGTGCTTCCTTCATCTAATTCATCTACAGGCACGAGGAATGAATTATCTTCATCATTGCAACCCACCTATCATACATCGTGATTTGAAGTCTTCCAATCTTCTAGTTGATAAGAACTGGACTGTGAAGGTTAGCAACCAACGTTTTGTGCATATATGATGACATATTGACCGTTTTCTAGTTTTAAGTTTCCTGTTGAGAGATTTCTTGGATATAGTTTCTTCCAGAGTTAAAAAGGGTACATGATTATCATCCAAACAGGTTGGTGATTTTGGTCTATCACGTTTGAAGCATGAAACCTATCTGACAACAAAGACTGGGAAGGGAACGGTAATTTAGCTCTTGTCTTCTGTTACCTCCACTAGTTTTACAGACGTGCAGCTGATATTTAATATGAAGCTCTATAAGAATTTGTGAAATTCTATCTTCTGCGTTCTCATACTTTGCAGCCTCAATGGATGGCACCGGAAGTACTCCGAAATGAACCCTCAGACGAGAAGTATGTTTTACTCTATCAGAGAAAATTGTCAACGTTGAAAGTTCTTTCTGGCTTAAAAATACTTAATAATTGTTTCTGCTTCTATCTGCATTCATCTAGGTCTGACATATACAGCTTCGGGGTGATACTCTGGGAGCTTGCCACTGAAAAGATCCCTTGGGAGAATCTCAACTCAATGCAGGTATAGTTTCCATGTGATAAATTTTAGGATGTCGTCACAAAGCAAAAGAGCTTCAGAGAATTTTCATTTTTAATTCCTTTAAAATCAACTGTGTGTGAGCACCCAATTGCACGTATGAACAATGGTTTTGCAGGTGATTGGAGCTGTAGGGTTTATGAACCAACGGTTAGAGATCCCAAAAGGCATTGATCCACAATGGGCTTCCATAATTGAGAGTTGTTGGCACAGGTACGTATTTTCTTTAGTTCTTATTTGTTTTTGTTACATTTTGTTCATGGAAGATGCATTTCTAGTTGAGCAAATTCATCTTTGTTTAAAAATGCTTAAGCTAGGCTAGTGAGAATGCATATTCTAATCCCCACGGTGTTAAAATCAATTGAGCCATCAAAGGCGGGGACAACTTCTTCGATCAGGGAGAACAAATGAAAGATTTGTCTTGGTCTACAATTTCTGATTCATTATTTTTATGCCTTCCCTTATTCTCTCCACTCGTCCACTAAGTCTCTCTGTTGTCATCTATACATTAATTCGCACAACTCCTGTGTTATGGCATCTGATGGTGCTAAATTTGGGGGTTGAAATCAGCAACATAACGCGTTAGGATCTTGTAAGTTGACTTGTGGGTTGTCAATGGTATGCGTAAAATTATGTAAGGTTTAGCTCATCAGCTTTGGTTGACTTTGAAGGTGGGTACCAGTACATTGTGTGAAGATTTCTGGGTCCTGATCTTTGGATTTGTGGCTATTCTGGGTAGCCTAGGTTAGGTCAGGATAGGTATTTATTTATTTATTTATTTTCCTGTGGTTCAGCAATCAGCAGGGTAGGTATGGATTAGGACCTCATTTTTTTTTCCCCTATATTTTATTCAAAGTTGCACTCTGTGATTTATTTTTATTTATTTGTATCAACGCCTTTTCTTAATTGTTCCTCCACCATCTAAAGCTCGGGAAGAGTTGGTTAATGTTTTATATCTGTAATTTGTGCAAAAACCAGTGATCCCAAGAGCCGCCCTACATTCCAGGAACTTGTTGAAAGGCTTAGAGATATGCAGAGGCAGTACGCAATTCAGCTGCAGGCAGCCCGTTCTGCATCGGCAGATGGGGCGCAAAAGGAGTCGTAGATCAAATTGGGATGATTGTGTCTCTTGTTAATTGAAATGATGACAGAGAGGGAAAGAAGCATTTTTTTAATCCGCAACTTCCAATCGTCGCTGGAAAGAAAGAACATGATGGTGGTCTACCACAATTTCCCAGACTGAGGCAGAGCTGGCGGTATTCATGTCTCGAAAAAGGGCGCAGCAGGCGGACAGAGAAAAAAAAACAAAAGGAAAACCCCGACTAGTTGGCCTCCATGTGAGCTGGCCCAATTTTGATGGTCATTGGTTTGGTTGTGATGTTTGTTTATTTTACTCACATTATTGGAATACTGGAATTTGGTCGGTGGAGCTGTGTGATTTGGAGTTGTTTTAGTTGGGTTCACGTAACCCACGAGTGATTCAAAAGCGAGATCAATGTTTAGGACCACGCAGACAGAAATTGTACAGTACAGATAAACGGAACCTCTAATTGATTAAATATCAGGAGATGAATATAGTATCAGTTGTAACTTTATTGGATCAAAGGCAACCCCCTTGGGGGCATTTTGCTCGTCGTAAATAAGCTTTGTAGCATAGACAAGAAATCATTTTTCCGGAATACTTGCATCCAAAGTCAGCCAGAGGGTGCTCGCTGTTGGTTCAGATGGCCAGAAATTATGCAATTCATCGATAATGATCAGAAGATGGAACCATTTTATAACTCACTGGTTATAAACTCTCACACAAGTGAGAAAAAAACCTATACTTTAGCCACTTCTCGCATCATCCATCATAAGAAATAAGGTACTACTGGGGAACCTGCAATGCAGCAGATCTCACGAACCATTAACTTGGACATTAAACAGAATTCCATGTTTCTCAGGTCTGCTCTTATAGACCATCTAGGGCAGTAGGAGATGCTTCTAAATCATCATAACAAAGCTAATAGCTAATGGCCCAAAATGCAGTGGTAATGTTGATTATATAACCACAGCCTCTGCTTAAGTATATACTAGTTGATACAGGTCTAGTAAGTTTTTCCTAGATTCCTTTTACTTTGAAAAAGTACATTGCCGACATCTGAAAGCAAACATAGTATATCTGGTCAGGGGAAACAATAGTAACCAACTCCTTTGTATGGGAGCCACTTGTAAAACACCTAACATTTCGACCTGGTAATCATAGCTTATTACAGACGAGTTTGGTTAATTGGTCCCAAATAGTTCATACAGATCAACAAGGCTCTGCATTCCAAAAATCCATCATTGACATCTTTCTCCGCAAATCGGAGACCAGCATGATTTCAGTGAAGAAGATGTCGAATGGCAGCTACGGCATCGCCCTTGTGCTCTCTTAAGGTTCTCTCTGCCACCTTCTTGTCCAACTGGTCTCGACATTAAAGAAAAAAACATGTTAGAAACCAAATGGCATATGCAAAATTCACAGATGTCTTCACTCTGAAACAAAGGCATAGTAGAGAAGTAACCTCGAGTTCGCTAGCAATGATGTCAACCTCGGCAGCATTGATCTTGACAGCAGCCAATTCCTTCTCCCTGCAGGAGTAGATTAACTTCAAGATTAGGGCAATGCAAATCCGCGGCCAGAATATCGGGACATTTTCCAAACTATGAATCTTTTGGCAATTCAATTGGGAACTTAAAAGTTTCCCAATTATGCAGAGATTTACCTCAACAGATGGAAATGAAAGAAATGACAAGACCATCAAAGTACAACACGCTTGACCATAGATAACCAAAATGTATAGGAACTGTGAAATAGAATATTGAAGCACAGGGCATTCAAGTATTACATCATTCCCATCTTATTTTATTCATTAAAAACATTCAACAGAACTGCTATACTAGTCATCAAGTTTTTATATACACATATAGCATGTTACTTGGGTTCAAAACTGTAAATAAACCTGACAGGGAACTTCATAATCTGAACAGGGTAGGATCAAATTAAGGAGAAGGGGGGTACAACTGAGTACCTCAATTTCATAGCATTCCAATCCGCTTCAGCAGATGCAGCAATTGACGCCATAGCCTGTTCAAAGCAACCAAAATCCACTTCATTTCTACTCACAACCTCAAATTACAATTACATGAATGATAAAAAGAAATCAACAAAAAGAACAACAAATGGGAATCAAATTAACCTCTTGAACTCGGGTGGAATCGAGCTGGCGATCTTCGACCCGGTCAGTGAGCTTATCAAGTGCTTTGCTCTGTTGCTGCAAGTCCTTGGAGTCAACCACTCGCTCGATTCCTCCTTCGTCCGCGGCCTCCATTGTTTGCTGCTTTTGGTTATAGGGTTTGGTTTGATAAATTTTGGCTTCTAATTGAACCCTCAAAAACCCTAGCTGAGCTCCCTCCCCTTCTCCGTCAGAATGTGTAAAACGGTGTGGTTCTCTTGAGTGTTTTAGGGTTGCTTGTTTCTCAGTTTCTTCGGTTTCTCGCCTATGTGATTTTTGGGCTTTGAGGAAAGGATTAAAGTAAACCCCCATTTTGTTTGTGGACCTCGGCCCTTTTTCTTCAATGGGCTTATGGGCTTCAAAGCACAAAACTTCCAACCAATCTTAGAATGTAATGTCTCTCAGCCCAGAGCTGAAATAACACTTCCTCCCATAGTTATCAGAAGACCGGCCCGGCTGGTTCGACCTATCAGATCATGATCTAGAGCTCAATTTGGGTTTTTAGAAGAGTTGAATTGGACATGCAATTGATCCGGAGAAAACTGGCTGATCCGGTTGGTTTTGTACTTACCAATGATGGCCCTATCGGATCAGTTCTAAATTACAAAACAACAAGATTTTTTATCTTTTTCCTATTTTTACACTAAAAATTATATTATTTAATGAAAAATTTCTATTTTTAGGTTTTAGATTTTATAATTATAGGTAACGATTAATAAATGTAGATTAAAATGACAAATTATTTAATAATTATTATTCTGAATCAATTACATTCAACCCCAAGTTCGAATTCGATTGGACTAGTGCACCATGACCGGCGATCTTCTATCGGTCCGCGCCCGGGTCGGTTGTGATAAATATGCTTCCTCTATCAAGTCAAGTGTGAGAGGTACATAAATTGCAATACATGTCCGTGAAAAGTAAGATCAATATTATATATCACAACAAATAAATTACTGGAGGTATGTATATGTGGTAATTAGAATTGAATGAGTGAGATGTGAGATTAGTCCAAGTGGTGCCTTATTTGGTTTGGGTTTTGGGTTGAGTCTTTGTGTAATGTTTTTTTTGATTGTTAGTCTTTGTGTAATGTTGGGAATTGGTATGGTAAAACTCACCCACCACAACCAACCAACAGTTAGTTACATCGGCATATATAAATTTCAAAACTCCAAAAGTAAGATATCGAAAACGAAAATTCCAACATCCCACTTTCTTTATAGTTCTCATTCAGGAGTTAATATATACATGTTATATAAACATGATCACATGATCGATCGGCCATAATAGATAAAATTGGAGCAGCGTAGAGAAAGGACACAACTCAATTATAACTAGTCGTCCAGCTGGGCTAGGTAGGTTTGGGGAGACTGAAACCTAAACTTTGCCTTGCCAAAACAAGAAAGAAATTTGACGTCTTAATATTACTGGCCCAAGTTGCTACTTATACTGCCTCAACATTTTTGCAATCAAAAGTCCTGATTGATGTGAAGATATTAAGTGAAGGGAAAATATAGGCGCAGTACATATATAGGAAACTTCAACTAACACACTACGCGTTCACATTCCCAATTGTACCACCTGCAGGTCCTACTCGGAATTGACAGCAGATCATATACATACATCAAAGTTTCAACAAATTACACATATACGATGATATGGCAGTACGTGATGAGCAGAACACTCATTTAGTCATTAATGCTGGAGATAATTAATTAGTTATCAGTAAACGCAGCTGGATCGTATTAGAGTCGGTGAAGAATCATATGTATAGTATCTGGGTAGTTGACAGTTGAGGGGCAAAATTTATGAGAGGTCACCGGCCAATTTATGTTGGGTACTAAGAGGAGTTTGAATTTTGCGACATTTCATTAAATCAAGGGTAAAACAAAGTCCACATTATCATTTTTTGGAGGCTAAAAATTATTCTTTCGATGCTAAAGTCCACATTATCATGCACATGGAACCCCCAAAAGATAGTGAAATGAGCTTTCATAAACAGGGTACTTGTCAATTATAATACTTTGCCAGCATTAGCTAAACTAACCCTATAAATAAGACCACTTCTGTCACTGATCTTCTGCAAGTAGGCAAGCAAATTAAGCATTGCTGGTCACTTTTTTCTAATTTGTCCCTTGTTTTTTGTGTCTCTTCCCATAAGACTAAAGATGGGGAAACTTTCCAAGAATGTTGTAGTGCTGGGTTTGATGTTTGTTTTTGTGCTAGGGCTAGCTGAATGCAGAAGGATTCAAGATGATGATGATGATTCTTTTGGTGATGGCATTGGACATGGTGGAGGCGGTGGTGCTGGTGGAGGATTTGGGGGTGGAGGTGGTGTAGGTGGGGGTCTCGGAGGTGGTTTTGGGGGTGGAAAAGGTGGTGGTGTAGGAATTGGTGGAGGTGGTGGAGCTGGAGGAGGAGGGGGCGCTGGTGGCGGCTTTGGTGGAGGTAAAGGTGGTGGTGCTGGTGGTGGTTTCGGAGGAGGCAAAGGTGGTGGAGTAGGAGGTGGTGCTGGTGGAGGTGGAGGTGCTGGCGGGGGATTTGGAGGAGGAAAAGGTGGCGGTGCTGGAGGAGGTTTTGGAGGAGGTAAAGGTGGAGGTATAGGCGGTGGTGCTGGTGGCGGTGGAGGTGCTGGTGGTGGTTTTGGAGGCGGAAAAGGTGGCGGCGCTGGAGGAGGTTTTGGAGGAGGCAAAGGTGGAGGTGTAGGCGGCGGTGCCGGTGGAGGTGGAGGTGCTGGAGGTGGATTTGGAGGAGGTAAAGGTGGCGGTGCTGGAGGTGGATTTGGAGGAGGTAAAGGTGGCGGTGCTGGAGGTGGTTTTGGAGGAGGCAAAGGTGGAGGAATAGGCGGGGGTGCTGGTGGTGGTGGAGGTGCTGGAGGTGGATTTGGAGGAGGTAAAGGTGGTGGTGCTGGAGGTGGTTTTGGAGGTGGCAAAGGTGGAGGTGTAGGAGGTGGTGCCGGTGGTGGATTTGGTGGCGGCATTGGAGGTGGAAATGGTGGTGGCGGAGGTTTTGGAGGCGGTGCCGGCGGTGGATTTGGAGGCGGGCACTAATTCGCTTTGAACTTGTAATATATATTATACCATGCTATATAGTGCATGGTTTTCGTAGCAAGTTATAGCTATAAAGTATGGGGTACTACATATATATCAGTAATCAAAATCATAAATAAAGAAGTAGCATTGCTATCCTAAATAATGCAACCAAATATGACAATGATCAATTGGCCCGTCGAATGAATATTATAAATGCACAATTTCAATTACGGAAATGTGCATCTCCAGACGGCCAACTCTTTTGTTTATGATGAATAATAAGCTTAATACAAATGTCAATATATAGAAATGGAAAAAAGGGTAGATATATAGATTGATCAGAAATTAACTGGTACAAGCAACCTGGTTGCTACATATCAAGCATTTTGCTTAGGTTATCCCATGAAAGGAGAAAGGAAGAACTAAACTAGAGAAGAATGAGTACATTATATATATATTGATATACTTGATGTTTTAATGGAGTAAGCTAGGCTTGCAAAATATATACCAGGCTCTCGAATTATTAACACTTATAATTACAGGTGTAGAGAGAGTAGCATATAGCTTATTTCACATTTCAATATCTGGAACGGCTGGCAGCCATTCCTTGCCATCTATGTAATCTATGGTCAAGAAATATGCTGCTTCTTTCTCATCAAGCTGTTTTGCCCAGGAGACTCGATGTTCTGTAGGGGATCCTGGTCCATAGTTTTTGTATTCTGCTTGGTAAATATGCCTGTAATTAAGAGTCCAAGCATATATCTATGTCAGCATAAGTTTACAAAAATAAAGAAGTAGAAACTTGTATTCTTTTTTTTATATATGTTTCTGGGGCAATAATGGACTCTATATATGTATATATGCATAGATGGATGTAAAAATTCTTACTCTGTAGTGCCTTCATAACTCCAATTAGTCCAGCCTTCTGGCACAACAGTCTTTGAAAGGTAGGTTTTTGCAAAAACCACCCGGGAATAGGGACCTTTAGCTCTTCCCAAATACACACCACCGATACCATAAACTTTCCCCCCGATAAAAACATATCCACTATTGTCATGTTTTACCCTATTATGGGCTGTAATGGACCCATGAATCTTAACCCTCATGTCTGCAATCACGAACAGCTCACATTTCTGCGTATCCACATTAATTATAAGAGACAAATTTAATTTGATGAAACTAGGTAGTTGATGGGTTGTATACATATATATATATATATGCCTAATTCCTAAACAATATCCACTTCAAGTTCTGTATATGATGACTTACGTAGAAAATGGACCTGGCTCGGCCAAAGATGAAGTCGATTGAGCCATGTACGTAGCAGTGGTCATAGTAATGCTTGCCTTTATAATCAAATAAAGTGTTATGGGTGCTGTAGAATCCGCAGTGGTAGAATGCATTCTGTTCTCCAGCCACAAGTGCAGCCACCGACTGGTTTTGTGATGTAAAAGCAACGCCAGTTGGAGCTTCATTCTGCAATATATATTGAGAAAAAACAGAAAAAAAAAAAAGAAAATCAAGACATCAGGATTGAATAAAGATCATTCCTTAAAATTTAGGCTCTTCTTTTCATTTCATTTAATATCATACACATTTTCACTGCCATGTAAAAGGCATCCATGTCATGCACCCAATAGCAACATTGTACTCATGGAATTGAACCCATCAGACAGAAAAAAGAAAATCAAGACATCAGGATTGAATAAAGATCATTCCTTAAAATTTAGGCTCTTCTTTTCATTTCATTTAATATCATACATTTTCACTGCCATGTAAAAGGCATCCATGTCATGCACCCAATAACAACATTGTACTCATGGAATTGAACCCATCAGACAGAAAAATTAGAATTTTTTGTGAAAAAATAGTATGAATATCTGCTTCAAAGGCTGTAAGAGAGCATCTTTATGCAAATTTAACACTTTCACAAGGGACGCCATAATATAAGAGGAATCTTTTTATGCTAATCTTTTTTTGATTATTTAGTTGTGTAGGCATTTAGTACAGTTTTTCTTGAAATGTAGACTTTGTGTCCTGATAACTTATTTGGATTGATGAAATCATCCTCCAGCATATGAAAAATATGCAAGAAATTGAAAGGAACAATTGCAGGGTGTACATACATACCTTAAAGGTAATGCCAAAAGCAATGAAATGTTCAGCATAAACTTTGAATGTAGCAGAAGCCACATTATCAGACGAGCTTTTGGCCCATACAATGGCTGTCCTTCCTCTTCCATTCCCTCTCAGGAATATGTAAGGCTTAGTAGCTGGAATGGTTACACTTTCCCTGCATTGATATGATAACAAAAATATATTAGAATTTACAAATAATCACCACCCTTAATTATGGCTCAATCCTAATATGTTGAGGTTGATGAATTAATTAATCACCTGTAAATTCCTTTGCGAAGATGGATGATTACCCATTGAGAATTCCCATCAGGAACAGCATTTACCGCTGCTTGAATAGAACTATAATCTCCATCGCCATTGATATCCACCTTGATTGTGCGGTTGGAGCCAATTTTTTGTGTCAACAAAGGAGAGTTTATAATTGTTTCAGCACTCAACCCACAAACATGGCCTGGAAAAGTGATTGCAATTACCAATATTATGGCTAAGGGAACATAGATGGCTTTAAGGGTCATGTTTAAAGGAGAAAAGATTGATGATTTACTAGTTTGTGATCTAGGCTACGAAATGAAAGCTGTGGAAAAGGCAGATTTTATTATCATTTTTTTTATGTCTGTTTTGTTTTTTCCAAGGCAAAATTGGATGTTGGGTGAATTTGCAGCTGGAAATTAACGTTTGTTAATAAACAGCCGCTATTTTTGGAGGAGGATCTACTGTAAGTATGTGTGGTTTCTATTGCTTTGTTCATGTCTTTTTAATTTTCTAACACTCAATCATAACAGTATTATCCTCTTTCGCTAGAAAAATAGAAGCAACTTAGAGCGGACCATATTTGTCTTTCTCCAGCAACACAACTAGTTATAACGCCCACACATGGCTGTAGCTCATATATATATATATATATATATATATATATATGAGCTATATATATATATATATATGGAAAGAATGAATGCTAGATATGGTACTTATATATTTATAACATGTATGTCCTGACCATGAATAATTACTGTGTTCTGATGATTTTTTTAATACCAATATATAGTGTCGGAGAATCTGTGGCTTCGCAATGGTTCCAACTAGAAGAGAAATTATTAACTTTCCTATGAATGATTTCCTGTCAAATTCGAATCCTTGATTTCCTCTAAAATATTTGGCTGCAGAGCACCATATTTCTTCTGGATTAAACATTATAAATAGATGTAATGTACATAACTTACATATTAGTAACAATTCTAGTATCGTTCTCAGTTTCTCCTTAGAATATAACTTCTCACATCTTCTATTTGTTTCTTTTATAAACCCAACTTATCTTTCCTAGCTATTTTTATGGAGAAAATTAACCACTAGTAGTGGCCTTGCCCAACAAAGTGTAAGATGTTTTAGTATATGGTAGATGTGGCAAAATGGGTTAGGTACCCAATAAGATATCTTTCATTTAGTGTTTTGGATATAAATGGGTTGGTGTAAGATTGTTTTGGACTTATGGATAAAATATACCCATTTAAGCCATTTAAAATATACCTTTTGGGCTTAATTAGGCCTCAATTGGGCTGACTTAGGCCCGATCGGGGTCATCTCATATGGGCCTAATTGAGCTCAAACTGGCCAATCCATACGAGCCTAATTGGGCCTTATTGGCCGGGTAAGCCCGACCAAATCTATTAATTTGGCTTATATGGGTTTTTCAAGTTCATATAAGCTAGATCGAATTAATATTTATAAAATTAAAAATATTAAATTACAATTTTTTAAAAAAATTATATTAAAATTAAATGGATGGATGGATATAAATTATATTAAATGAGTCAAAATAAATATAATTATCCATTTAAATTTTTTAATGAATCATAAATAAATAAATAGATATAAACAGGAATGAACCATTTATGTTTCAATCCATGGATAACCATTTTGCCACCTCTAAACGTTTTATTATTAGCAACCATGTAATTTATATGTGAAGTCCGCGGGCGCATTACTTGCAAGTTATCCTATAAACGGATGTAAAATGCAGCAAATCAAACCAAATTCAAGTAAAGACAAAGTCCCCTGAATTCAACTCGAGCTCAATTGAACCAATTGCTCGATTAGGCTCACGATCCCAACAAGCCTAGAAACCATTAAATTGGTTCTGAGAAGTTGTCTTTTTTTTTTTTGGTTTATTTCACAAGTTTCTGGCTATGTTTCATTAGTGATTCGTACACAAATAGTGGAATACGTATAGTCTCCTAATGCCATAGAAACAACAATAGTACACCGTGTTCTAGCCTAATCTTTATCAGGAACCAAGTACAACAGTAATAAACATCACTCCAAGAGAAAAAAAAAAAAAAGAAAGAAAAAACCTTCAAGGAGACAGACTTCAATGGGAAAGTTGTGGACATTTCTTCTATGGAGCTTGTGGACCTAAACTATTGCCCATATATAAAAATATTTTTTAAAAAAAGTATATAAAGCTATCTTTTTTTAGGAATATATATACAGCTATCTTAAGTTGAGTGAGAGAAAAGAAAAAAAAAAAGTATCCTTTAGGATACAACTTGAATGGAATGCGGCGGGGGAATACTATTTAGCTAGTATAACTTGATGCCATCCGTACAAAACTATTAATTTGGAAAAAAATAGTGTTAAATTAGAGCATCATTTGGTTCATTAATTAAGCTTTAATTCTTTCTTTTTTTTTTTTATTCTCTAAGAGGTCACGAACGGAGGAGGGAGAGTGCAACAACTATATCTGGGAAGAATGAATTTGTCTGTCTGTTTTGCGAGAATTTGTGGATGCAAAGGACCCACTCATCACGTGGAGGGGGAATGCTCCAAGGGCAATCCTGCAAGTCAAGTCATTTACAAATTTCTTCTCCAATCAATTATCATCCATCTCCTGTGAGCCCTGGCCCCATTTTCCCCGAGTCATCTTTATTGATAAGAAAGTTATTTACAGTATTTGAGAGTACAGGGTATGCTTAACAAACACAGAAATGGAAAAAAACAACAAATACTGTGGAGACACGCGGAAGAAGAAAGAAAAAAACTTTTCACGACATGGCTCTATCCTGGGCTGTCAAGCAGAGGGAACCTAAGCCGAACACCACACCAGTTCTTGTGAGGGTCTCTCCCTTCACTCACCTTTTTTTAAGTTTCGTCTCCTTGCCCTTACTTTTCCCTATATATTTCATGCTCTCCCTCACTTATCCTTTGTGATCAACTTAAGAATATTGCACCAAAACTCCCATATTTCTCTGTTTATCCTCTAGCCCTCTCTGCCTCCATACTCCTTCCTTCCTGTAGCCACGTCTACCATGCATGTTTTGACAGAGAGCTTCCATGCACTCTTCTTTAGTCATATTGTAGATCAGTTGGACTAAAGAAGAGTGCATGAAGCACTCTCCAAACATCTGTTAGATAATTAACATGAACAATCATAATAATCAGGAATCAAGAGACGATAATTAATTCTTAATTCAATCATTAACATAATACCCATTAGATCTTAGAACTAATTATCTCCCACTAATAGCATGAGGTTAAAGACATACCTGGTAAATCGATTATGCTGTCTTCTAAATTCTCTTAATCTCCTCTTGATTTGTCTTGATGCCTTCATGAGGAATAGATTTCTCTCTCTTGCCTCTGTCTTTCTTTCTAACGTTTGTCTG
>JAKUCV010000352.1:0-87689 GCA_028386065.3 Turnera subulata | reverse complement strand
GCTTAACGGTAGATAGTGAACTCTTCAAGTGTATCTTGAAGGACTGGATTAGCCACAAATTAGTTGTGTGTGAACCAGTATAAAAATCTCTTGTGTCCTTCTATTTTTCAATTCCGCACTTCATTTCCTGCAAAGTTTTTAATTTTCGGTCATAAGCTATTCACCCCCCCTCTAGCTTAAGTCTATTGTTCCTAACATAGACTTGAGGATCGGAATAAGGGGGAGGAAGAACAAAATCGGGCAATTGAGGATTGGTGACCAGATGGTGTCTGAGCCTATTGCAACTAAAGAGGAAATCACTGACTTTTTTACCAAGTTTTATTCATGCCCAGATATGTCGAGACCCTCAATTGGATCCCTTGCGTTCAGGTGGATTGATGTGTCTTCATGTGCCGAGCTGGAAAGACCATTCTCATTTGAGGAGGTGAAGGAGGCTGTATGGGATTGTGATGGGTCCAAGGCCCCTGGCCCCGATGGTTTTAACTTCACATTTTATAAAAAATGTTGGGATTTAATTAAATCTGATGTGTTTGATATGGTCTCTAATTTTTATCAAAGTGGCAGGTTACCTAAGGGAGTCAACATCGCCTACATTACTTTGATTGCCAAAAAAGCTGATGCCGAGTCTCTGGATGAATTTAGGCCCATCACTTTGATCAATGGCCTATATATATAAGATAATTTCAAAGCTATTATCGAGACGCATCAAGAAGGTTAGGAGTTCTCTAATTGGAAATCAACAATCGGCCTTTATTGAAGGCAGAAGCATCATGGATAGCGCCTTATTTGCAAATGAGATTGTTCATTCTTTGAGGAGAAACAAATTTGAGGCCATCATGTGGAAAATTGATTTCAGAAAGGCATATGACTCAATCAGCTGGAGCTATCTATTGGAGGTAATGAAGGCGATGGGATTTGGAGATAGGTGGCATCGCTAGATTAAAGAGTGCCTCTCTACGTCAACTTTGATGGCTCTCGTGAATGGATCTCCGGCTGAAGAATTCAAGATGGGGAGAGGTTTGAAACAGGGGGACCCTTTATCCCCATACCTATTTAACTTGGCATCCGAGGACTACCATCTATCCTGGCAAAAGCTAATGAGTTGGGTCTCACCAAGCCGATTGACGTACACAATACCCAAGTCAATATCCTCCAGTATGCCGACGACACATTATTATTCTCACCTGCAGAGGATAGGCTGATTATGAACCTTAAGCGATGTTTGAGAATTTTTGAAGCGCTCTCCAGATTGAGTATTAACTTCTCAAAGAGCAGCATGGTGGGTATTAGCTTAAGGCAAAACAGAGTGCAACAAATTGCCAATATGGCGCATAGTAGGGCTGAATTTCTTCCCATCACGTACCTCAGGCTCCCTCTTGGAGCTAATATGAAAAGAGGAAAGGCATGGCAACCAGTGGTAGAAAAATTCCACGCGAAGCTTAAGGTCGGGTTACCCTTATCAAGTCAGTACTCTCTGGCTTGCCTATATACATTATGTCCCTATTCCAAATGCCTATCGTGGTGGGCAAAAAATTAATATCTTTAATGAGGAATTTTTTCTGGAGGGGACTGGATGATTCAAGAAAAGCATGCCTTGTGGCTTGGAGACAAATTGCACTGCCACGTGAGCTAGGAGGCATGGGGATTATTGATCTGAACATGATGAATCAGTGCCTCTTATTTAAATGGCTCTGGAAGTATATTCACCCTGAAGAGAAAGATTGGAACACCCTCATAAAGAGTAAATGTGAGATTGCACATACTGCTCTTAATCCATATAAGGAATAGATTGTATATAAGGAAACAATATCATTGAGTATCTGTATTATTCGTGTTCACCAAGTAAATCCTGTACTATATATTCCTACGATATTTGCAATAGTAAGATGAGCCATTACACACTTTCTATATGGTAGCGGAGCCCAGGTCAAATTAGGGTTTTGTTCTTTTCTCTTTTCTTTCTACTCCTTCTTCATCATAGCACCACCTCCTCCCTCTAGCCCTTCTACTCCAGCTTCTTCTTCGACCACAGTTGGTCCAACCTTTTCTGCAACCTCTTCCCCTACAATTCTTGATATTCATCGGGTTGTGAAAGTCCAACTTGATCTCACCAATTACCTTCTCTGGAAAAGCATCTTCCTCAATGCTCTTCGTGCCCATCAACTTGACGGGCATGTCACTGGTGATACCCCGTGCCCTCCTGCACTTCTTTCTCCCGATGCTCCCAATCCTCTCTATACCACGTGGTGTCAAGCTGATAGTATGGCTCTTAATTGGATTTATTCCACAATTTCTCCTGAAGTTCTTGCGCATGTTTATGATGTTGATGATTCTCATACTGCTCGTGAGATTTGGGATGCCATTCACAGCCTCTATGTGGATGATGCCTCTGCCAATCAAAATCAACTCAAACTTTGCTTCCACAATCTCAAGAAAACAACTCAGACGATGCACTCTTATCTCACTGACGCAAAAACTCTCCGTGATTCCCTAAAGGCAATTAACTCTGACCCTACTGAGAGTGTTCTTGTTCTTCAGGTTCTTAATGGTTTGCCTGCAGAGTATGATAGCATTGTTAACCCTCTACTTGCTCAAACTCCACTGCCGACATTCACTCATATTCGGTCTCTCCTTCTGGCTTTTGAGTCACGTGTTAGTAGTCGCCAGCAGGCTGACACAACCCCTGTTACTGCCACTTCGACTGCTCTAGTTGTTGCACCTTCGGCTTCCTCTAGTACCTCTGTCCCGCCATCTTCTTCTCAGTCTACAGGTCCTGCTGCTCTTGTTATGCATCCTACGGACCGTGCTGGTTCTTTCCGGAATTTTCAGGGACGCGGCCGCGACAGGGGTCGCCGTGGAGGCTATTACCGAGGGTATAACAATTCCTTTTACCAGCCTCGTCTCGACTATCCTACTTTCCCACGACCACCATCTTCTTCTCACTCTGGTATTCTTGGTGTGGCACCGCCCCTCTCGTCCACTTTCTGCCAGTATTGTGGTGCTCCTGGACATATTGCGCATTCTTGCCCCCACTCTCGCGCAACAATCACTCTCGGCTGTTTCCATTCATGATACTGCCTGGTACCCTGATAGCGGTGCCTCTGTTCACATGACTAACAATTCTGGTATGCTGCTCACCTTTAAACCTTACCTTGGCCTTGATAAAATTTATGTTGGAGATGGTACACTTCTTCCCATTAAGGCTGTTGGCACTTCCCAATTAGTTACTTCTACTCATACTTTTCCTCTGCATACAGTATATTATGTTCCCTCTTTAAGTAAAAACCTACTGTCTATTCGTCAGCTATGTCGTGAGAATAAGTGTGTCGCTGAGTTCACTGACTCTAGTTTTTGTTTGAAGGATCCGACGACCAAGACCATCCTTTTTCACTCCGTTAGTGGTGGCCCTCTTTATCCTATCTCATCCAGTGATGCTTTCGTCGGTTCGTCTCGTCTTCATCCAGCCTTGTCCACCTCTTTGTCCTCGCGTCAATTGTGGCATCAACATCTAGCTCATACCAATAACAATGTTCTATCTTTTCTTTTTACAAAAAGTCTTGTCTCTGGTCATGGGAGTGCTTCTCCTTCTATTTGTTGTCAAGCTTGTGAACTCGGTAAACATCATAAACTTTCTTTTCCTTCCTCCGTGTCTCACTCTACCTTTCCGTTTCAATTAATTCATAGTGATGTTTGGCAATCTCCGATTCCTTCACATACTGGTTTTCGTTACTATGTCTTGTTTCTTGACGATTATTCCAAATATTCCTGGAATTATCCGATGAAACAAAAGAATGAGGTCTATCGTCATTTTGTAACTTTTGCAGCCCTTGTTCGCAACCAGTTTCACACCACTATCAAGACATTTCAATCTGATGGTGGTGGCGAATTTGTTAACCATGCTTTTCAAGAATACTTTCGTGTTCATGGTATTATTCATCGTATTTCTTGTCCTCACACCCCTAAGATGAGCCATTACACACTTTCTATAATCCATACTTTGATATGTCGAAAGCATCAATTATTTGGAGGGATATTGCTCGTTCTGGTGGTATGCAGAGTCAGTCCAAAATTGCACTCATGGATGGAGCTTGTATACATGTTGGGAGGGGTGACCGTGCTAGTTTTTGGAAGGATAATTGGACTGAAAAAGGGATACTCAAAGATCGATTTCCACGGTTGTTTGCTGTCTCCTCGTGCCAAGAGCTGACAGTGTACAGCTGCCTCCAACAGGCAGGTTCCCAATCCCGGTGGATGACTAGTTGGAGACGACAATTGTGGGACTGGGAATTGTTGGATGTAGAAACAATTTTGGCAGAGATAACAGATATAAGCATCCAAACACGAGGAGAGGACCAGTGGTTTTGGACAGCTGATCGCGCTTAAGAATGGGAGGGAATTCATCTATAAAAGTGCTGGACTTACTAGCCAGAAACCTTATGTATGGACAGCCCTAATCCCATTTAAAATTGAGTGTTGGTTATGGCTTGCTATCCACAGGGGAATCCCTACCAAAGATGCACTCTGCTACCGAGGTATCATCCCTCTCGCCAATTCTATTTGTGTTTTTTGCAACTCTAACATAGAAATGCGAGATCATTTGCTTCTGAGATGCCCTGTTACTTGGCAAATCTGGGGTAGATTATGTAAGTGGTGGGGAATTGCATGGTGTATCCCTGAATCGTTGGATGACTTCCTTCTGCAATGGACATTCTTATCCCCCTCTTCCGAAAATAGAGCCTGCTGGTTTATTATTGGTATGGCAGCACTGTGGACGCTGTGGATTGAAAGGAACCAGAGAATATTCAACGATGAGAGACGCAGCATGGAAAGGTTAGTCGATGTTATTCTCGTCCACGCTATATCCTGGGTAAGGTCTATGCATGTAAACTTTCCATACAGTGCCTCTCTTGTTCTATCAAATGCAGAGTGCATTAAGAATTGGAAAAGCTTCAAGCGAAATTTCTCTTATTTAGCAAAGCCGTGAACAACAGGAATGCTGTGCGTGTTGTAACATTGTGATAGGCTATATGTTTTTGCATGGTATCCTGGTTTGATACATGTACTCTGTGCATACTGTATTACTCTCTAAATTTCGATAGTCAATAAAGATCTCGTTCGCATAAAAAAAAAAATATATCTTCCAGAGAGAAAGGTACACACTAGCTCACACCCCACCACTTACATACTTCAGCAAGCAAGGGGCCAAGAAAATTGGCAATGGAGATGGTTTTTAGATTCGACATTCTTCAAGCAAAAAACAAACGCTGCAGCACTCCTAGTGAGGATATTTCGGTTCAGGAGGCCAAGTCTAATGGCAAGACCATTCTGGAAAGCGACCTAGAGAAAGCACTCAACCTTAACAGTTGCAAGGCCCAACCATACGCAAGGTATCAAGAGCTCCCTGTGACCCTGACTAAAGCACCAACTATACCCGAATTTCACAGAGTAAGACCTACCCTTGCTACCAATCCAATACCAACTATCATTCATATGAAACAAAACACTCACAGAAGCTAGTAATCCCTTAAGCACATCTACTTCCTCTAACTCCCAAGAGAATCAAACTCTCCTCCATTATGGCGTCCAAGACCATGCCCTATGGAAATAGAAAATAATTTGGGAAATTGATTCTTCAAAACCCCACACTTCAACCCATTGGAAATAGACCTCCCCGATACTTGCGAACGCTACTAATGCTAGTGACTCTGTGATTTAGTTTAATAAAAGCATTGGTACAAAAAAATAATAATCATGTTATCTATGTGATTTATTAATCATTTTTCTGAAGTCATATTATATAATTATAGAAACATTTAATAATAATTTTAGAAATAATATCTACTGCATAAGCATAAATTTATTGATCAAACACCACGTGAATATCTGATCTGCTTGGTATAGAATTGAAATTCATATTATATATATTCAGCGTCACTTCATTGCTGCAATTTTGGGTGTTAGAATTGTAAAACCAAAGTAATTGGCTGATTGATTTCAGGTAGTAGGGACAACGAAAAGTTGTGCTAATTAATTGCTGCAACGGGATTCATTAGAGGCACTCAAGAGAACATCATGAGGAGGCGAATGTCAAGATTTGGCAAATTGGTTTCCAAGACACCAACCGTACCAATAATGAAAAAGTAATGACTAATTAAAAAACCCGGCCCATCAATTCTTCAAAATTCTTCCTAGACATCATGCAATACACATGGATGAGTGATGATCCAAAACTAGTAAGATCGTGCTAGCTAGATGCTACATTTAGGGGGTTGGATCCAAACTTTATCATACATCCGCAGGGGATATTGTAGCCTTGGAATAAGCATCCAGCAGCGGCAAGTTTTCGTTGGTCTTGAATGAATAGTGCCTTACTCCAGTTATTGAAGGAATTATGTTTAGTGTACCTGCAAGTTGAGTGGCTTCTCCCACAGCCGGAATCAACATTGACAGACATGTACACCGTGTAGCTTTGGTAAATGCCGCACCATGTCCGGGACTCACTCCCTGCACCCAATTCCTGGAGAAATCAAACCTCGAAAACCTGAACTCTGTTAAAAGAAAGATACAAAAAAGCAGAGTTTCCTTTGGATAGGAAACGAACCAAAACAGATCACAAAGATGGAGTTTCCTTTTGATTAGGAAACTCAGAATCAGAAGCTAAAAGATTGTTTCCCCTAATCAGAAGAAACCTAAAGATGTGGAGGAGGAAAGGAAACTCAAAGATTAATCCATTCCACTCGAGGTTATCGGTTACACATATAGCATATTTATAGACATAAATTGTGTACATTAATGAGTACACGTTAAAGACTTCATGTCCACATAAAATCCTTAGCAGACTAACTACACCTGGAACTCTCTAGACTTCACGCCATAACTCTTGAATTTAAACTATTATTGCAATAGGATCGATTCTAACACTCCCCCTTGATCCTATTGTCAATAACTTCCACCTAGCTCATAAGATTCTGATGTATATCAATTTCCTTAGTCCCAGCAAACCTCTTCAACAAAAGCTCAAAAGCTTCTGCAACCGGAATTCTTCTGCAGCAACTCTTGAGAACTTTTCCAGCTCACTTATGCATCGCCAGCATCAAACATCTTCAACCAAAGCTTTAAAGCTCCAAAGATTCGAGCAACCAAAAAAAAAACCTTCTGCAACATCCACTTGAGAACATTCTTCTGCACATCTTCTCCATCTGTTCAAAAATCCTGCAAGCAAACTTCAAAAGCACTTTATGAAAAGATAACTCCCAACATATCTCTTCTCTTCCAAATTTTCTCAGCCAAAGCTCCAAAGTTTTGCTGCAATCTTAATGCAGCATTTTCTCCACCAAAAGCTCAAGGTTTACAGGCCCTTAAGACCATGAGGGCTCCGCTACCATGTTAAAAAAGAAAGATACAGAAAAGCAGAGTTTCCTTTAGATAGGAAACGAACCAAAACAGATCACAAAGATGGAGTTTCCTTTTGATTAGGAAACTCAGAATCAAAAGCTAAAAGATTGCTTCCCCTGATCAGGAGGAAACATAAAGATGTGGAGGAGGAAAGGAAACTCAAAGATTAATCCATTCCAACTCGAGGTTATCGGTTACACATATAGCATATTTATAGACATAAATTATGTACATTAATGAGTACACGTTAAAGACTTCATGTCCACATAAAATCCTTAGCAGACTAACTACACCTAGAACTCTCTAGACTTCACGCCATAACTCTTGAATTTAAACTATTATTGCAATAGGATCAATTCTAACACTCCCCCTTGATCCTATTGTCAATAACTTCCACCTAGCTCATAAGATTCTGATGTATATCAATTTCCTTAGTCCCAGCAAACCTCTTCAACAAAAGCTCAAAAGCTTCTGCAACCGGAATTCTTCTGCAGCAACTCTTGAGAACTTTTCCAGCTCACTTATGCATCGCCAGCATCAAACATCTTCAACCAAAGCTTTAAAGCTCCAAAGATTCGAGCAACCAAAAAAAAAACCTTCTGCAACATCCACTTGAGAACATTCTTCTGCACATCTTCTCCATCTGTTCAAAAATCCTGCAAGCAAACTTCAAAAGCACTTTATGAAAAGATAACTCCCAACATATCTCTTCTCTTCCAAATTTTCTCAGCCAAAGCTCCAAAGTTTTGCTGCAATCTTAATGCAGCATTTTCTCCACCAAAAGCTCAAGGTTTACAGGCCCTTAAGACCATGAGGGCTCCGCTACCATGTTAAAAAAGAAAGATACAAAAAAGCAGAGTTTCCTTTAGATAGGAAACGAACCAAAACAGATCACAAAGATGGAGTTTCCTTTTGATTAGGAAACTCAGAAACAAAAGCTAAAAGATTGTTTCCCCTGATCAGGAAGAAACCTAAAGATGTTCTAACAGCCCGGGTAAAAATTTTGGATTTTTACCGAGACTGTAAAAGTCTATTTACCGTGATTTACTGTTGAATTAATCTTGGGTAATTAATTCAAGGTAAATCGGGAGTCGTTTTTCGAAACCGAGGGTTTTCCCGCGCTCGTGATTTTCCCGCGGATTTTTCGAACCTAAGTTGGTATTTTCGGGTTTCGGAATTTCTCGGAAAATCACACCGGAAAATAACTAAGGAGGTATTTGTTATTTTCAGGTCCGGATCGGACTCGCCCGTAATGCAGACGAAAATTCATTATTGTAACTCACATGAGTAATAGTGAATTTTCAGTTTATAAAAAGGAAGGAACCGGGTGAGGAGGAGAAGAAGAAGAAAAAAGAAAAGAGAGAAAAAGAGAGAAAAAAAAGAGAAAAGAAAAAAAGAAAGGAAGAAGGAAAAGAAACAGAGAGGGAAAAGAAATAAAAAAAAAAGAAAAGGAAAAAAATATACAGAAAATAGAAAAAAAAAAGAAGAAAATTCGGAAAAAGAAAAAAAAGAAGAGAAAATACAAAATGAAAGAAAAACAGAAAAAAAACCTTGAACAGTGCGTCACCCCGGCCGCGCCACCGTTACTGTACACGAAACGGAGCTCCGGTTATCCGTTCGCTGCACCACCGCCACCGTTGGCCTCGTCTTGCCGTCGCCATCAAGAACCCGTCGCCTCCTGCCGGTTTCGTCCGTCGACGCGCCGCCAACCGCCGCTGACCCGCGAGTAGACCCGCGGATCTGCTCCTTCTCCGCCCTGCTCAGCCCGTCGACGACGCCAGCGCTCCTTTTCGCCGCCCGTGGAGTCGCCATCGTCCGCCGAGTCTGCTGCTGTGTTCGCCTTTCCCTCCTCGCGCCGCCGTCGCCAAACCCGAGGTGAGCAACCCGATTCCTGCATGATCCGTCCGATTGTATTCGGGTCGCGAATATGGTTCTGGGTTGTTGGTTACCCATGGGCTTGGGCTTGGATGTTGGGCCGGGTTTGGGCTTGCACAGTGCATGGCCTGGGCTTGGTCCTGTTCAGCCCAGCCCGGATTTCTTTATATATATATATATATAAATATGTATTTATAATTTCTGGATTCTAACTAAAATCTGAAAAAAATATAATTACCTTGAGAAAATTATGATCTAATTAATTCTGGTATTTTGAAGAAAATATAAATATATATATTTTGATAAATAATTAAGTTATGTTTGGAAAACTATTATTATTTGGAAAAAAATATATGATTACCATGAAATTAATTTCTGGAAATTTTATATATTATTTTCCCTGGAAAATTATATGTTATGGAATATATATATGTACTTTGAAATTAAGGGTAATTATAATTTTGTGTTGGAAATATTATTATATATTGAGAAAAAGATAAACACTATATAAATATTTTCTGAAAATTATAAATAGGTTAATATTTTTCTGGAAAATTATGATTATTATTATTTTGGAAATTATAATTATTTTATGAAAATATTTTAAGAGTTTTAATTAAAGTATGGTACCGAAATTATATTCGGATATACGTATGGTTAAATATTTTCGATAAATGGAAATAATAAAGGATAAGTAATCGGGATGGGATTAATTCGTAATATAGGCATCATAGTATACCGAATATGTGCATTTATGCGTATGTATGATTTTGTTGTATAGGTTTTTGGATATCGGGCAGTTTCCCGAGGAGCCGGCATCGTACCGGTCATAGTTTCCGGAGTTGAGTAATCGGCCAAGGTGAGGATGGATTTCCTTCGATATGTGCCTATATTACTCGGTTATCATGTCATGATGATTGTGCATTGTCGAATGTGCTTTTGCTGTGTTTTGGTTCGGGATGTTAATCCCGGAGTCTTGTTGGGTATTTTTGGGATGTTTATCCCTGTAACAGCCCGGGTAAAAATTTTGGATTTTTACCGGACTGTAAAAGTCTATTTACCGTGATTTACTGCTGAATTAATCTTGGGTAATTAATTCAAGATAAATCGGGAGTCGTCTTTTGAAACCGAGTGTTTTCCCGCGCTCGTGATTTTCGCGTGTATTTTTCGGAACTAAGTTGGTATTTTTCGGGTTTCAGAATTTCTCGAAAAATCACACCAGAAAATAACTAAGGAGGTATCGGTTATTTTCTGGTCCGGATCGGACTCGCCCGTAATGGAGACGAATCGTGTTATTGGACATCACATGTTTAATAGTAATTTTTTATGTATAAAGAGGGGAAGGCAGCCGGTCGAGGGGAAGGAGAGGTGAAGAAAAAGAAAAAAAAAAGAGGAAAAAAAAAGAGTGAAAAGAGGAAATGAGAGGAAAAAAAAAGAGGAAAAAAAAGAAAAAAAGAGGAAAAGAAAAGAGATAAAAAAAAACACAGAAACCAGAAAAAAAAAGAAGAAGAGGGAAAAAAATAATTACAGAAAAAAATAGAAAAAAAAAGAGAGAAAAGAAAATAAAAGAAAAACTGAAGAAAAAGAAAACAAATACGAAAAAGAAGAAAAAGAAAAAAGAAATCAGAGGTGAACAGTTGCCACCCTCGCCGCTCCCCGTTATTGTGCACGCGACGGAGCTCCGGCCGTCGTTTCGACTCACCGCCGCCACCTGGAGGTAGCCCATCCCGTCGCGAACCCAACCCTGTCACCCCCGCTCGGTTACGCGGCCGGACGCGCACTCCACCGCCTTCGACCCGCCGGTTTCCCCGCAGATCCGGCTTTCCTCACGCTTCTACACCGCTGCCGGCGACGTCGCGCCGTTCTTCCGCCGCCTGAGGAGTCGCCATCGTCCGCCGCGTCTTCTGCTAGGTTCGCCTTTCCCTTCTCGCGCCTGCCGTCGCACCGCCAGCGTCGAACCCGGAGGTAAGACCCGGTTCTTGGCAAAGATCCGTTCGTGGAAACGGGTCGCGAACTCGGTAGTTGGGTTATGGGCTTCTGGGTTGGGCTGAGTGGTGTGGGCCGGGCCTTGGCACTGTGTTGGGCTGTTGCCTTGGTACTGGGCCGCACTATTCATGGCCCAGCCCGATTTATTTTTAAAAAAAACAAATTATATATATATTTTTATTAATATTCTGGAATTTAATTTTGGAAAAAAATTATATATATTTTTAGAAAATTATAGACAATTTAATTCTGTTATTTTCAGGAAAATATAAATATAATTACTTTGATAAATAATTAAGTTATGTTTGAAAAACTATTATTAATTGGAAAAAAATATAATTACCTTGAGAAAATTATGATCTAATTAATTCTGGTATTTTGAAGAAAATATAAATATATATATTTTGATAAATAATTAAGTTATGTTTGGAAAACTATTATTATTTGGAAAAAAATATATGATTACCATGAAATTAATTTCTGGAAATTTTATATATTATTTTCCCTGGAAAATTATATGTTATGGAATATATATATGTACTTTGAAATTAAGGGTAATTATAATTTTGTGTTGGAAATATTATTATATATTGAGAAAAAGATAAACACTATATAAATATTTTCTGAAAATTATAAATAGGTTAATATTTTTCTGGAAAATTATGATTATTATTATTTTGGAAATTATAATTATTTTATGAAAATATTTTAAGAGTTTTAATTAAAGTATGGTACCGAAATTATATTCGGATATACGTATGGTTAAATATTTTCGATAAATGGAAATAATAAAGGATAAGTAATCGGGATGGGATTAATTCGTAATATAGGCATCATAGTATACCGAATATGTGCATTTATGCGTATGTATGATTTTGTTGTATAGGTTTTTGGATATCGGGCAGTTTCCCGAGGAGCCGGCATCGTACCGGTCATAGTTTCCGGAGTTGAGTAATCGGCCAAGGTGAGGATGGATTTCCTTCGATATGTGCCTATATTACTCGGTTATCATGTCATGATGATTGTGCATTGTCGAATGTGCTTTTGCTGTGTTTTGGTTCGGGATGTTAATCCCGGAGTCTTGTTGGGTATTTTTGGGATGTTTATCCCTGTAACAGCCCGGGTAAAAATTTTGGATTTTTACCGGACTGTAAAAGTCTATTTACCGTGATTTACTGCTGAATTAATCTTGGGTAATTAATTCAAGATAAATCGGGAGTCGTCTTTTGAAACCGAGTGTTTTCCCGCGCTCGTGATTTTCGCGTGTATTTTTCGGAACTAAGTTGGTATTTTTCGGGTTTCAGAATTTCTCGAAAACTCACACCAGAAAATAACTAAGGAGGTATCGGTTATTTTCTGGTCCGGATCGGACTCGCCCGTAATGGAGACGAATCGTGTTATTGGACATCACATGTTTAATAGTAATTTTTTATGTATAAAGAGGGGAAGGCAGCCGGTCGAGGGGAAGGAGAGGTGAAGAAAAAGAAAAAAAAAAGAGGAAAAAAAAAGAGTGAAAAGAGGAAATGAGAGGAA
Source organism: Turnera subulata (assembly GCA_028386065.3). Lineage (NCBI taxonomy): Eukaryota > Viridiplantae > Streptophyta > Magnoliopsida > Malpighiales > Passifloraceae > Turnera > Turnera subulata. The sequence goes on along the minus strand of JAKUCV010000352.1, from coordinate 74,900 downwards.
AAAAAAAGAGGAAAAAAAAGAAAAAAAGAGGAAAAGAAAAGAGATAAAAAAAAACACAGAAACCAGAAAAAAAAAGAAGAAGAGGGAAAAAAATAATTACAGAAAAAAATAGAAAAAAAAGAGAGAAAAGAAAATAAAAGAAAAACTGAAGAAAAAGAAAACAAATACGAAAAAGAAGAAAAAGAAAAAAGAAATCAGAGGTGAACAGTTGCCACCCTCGCCGCTCCCCGTTATTGTGCACGCGACGGAGCTCCGGCCGTCGTTTCGACTCACCGCCGCCACCTGGAGGTAGCCCATCCCGTCGCGAACCCAACCCTGTCACCCCCGCTCGGTTACGCGGCCGGACGCGCACTCCACCGCCTTCGACCCGCCGGTTTCCCCGCAGATCCGGCTTTCCTCACGCTTCTACACCGCTGCCGGCGACGTCGCGCCGTTCTTCCGCCGCCTGAGGAGTCGCCATCGTCCGCCGCGTCTTCTGCTAGGTTCGCCTTTCCCTTCTCGCGCCTGCCGTCGCACCGCCAGCGTCGAACCCGGAGGTAAGACCCGGTTCTTGGCAAAGATCCGTTCGTGGAAACGGGTCGCGAACTCGGTAGTTGGGTTATGGGCTTCTGGGTTGGGCTGAGTGGTGTGGGCCGGGCCTTGGCACTGTGTTGGGCTGTTGCCTTGGTACTGGGCCGCACTATTCATGGCCCAGCGCGATTTATTTTTTAAAAAAACAAATTATATATATATTTTTATTAATATTCTGGAATTTAATTTTGGAAAAAAATTATATATATTTTTAGAAAATTATAGACAATTTAATTCTGTTATTTTCAGGAAAATATAAATATAATTACTTTGATAAATAATTAATTTATGTTTGAAAAACTATTATTAATTGGAAAATTATATATATGCCTTGAAAATAATTTCTGAAAATTAAAATGTATATTATTTTCGTCTGGAAATTATGATTGTGGTTTATGTAAATAAATATGTATTTTGTAAATTTAAGTTAATTATATTTTGGTGTCGGAAAATATTGGTAGAAAAAGATAAATACTATATAAATATTCTCTGAAAATTATAAATAGCTTATTATTTTCTGGAAAAACATTATGTGGATTATTATTTTGGAAATTATAGTTATTTTATGAGAGTATTTTGAATAGAATTTTAATTAAAGTATGATACCGAAATAATATTCGGATGTATGTACGGTTAATTATATTCGATAAAAGATAATAATAACGGATACGAACCGGGATGGGTAATTTCGTAGTATTGGCATCATTGCATACCGAATATGTGCATTTATGTGAGTGTATATTGATTTGTGGTATAGGTTGGATATCGGGCAGTTCCCCGAGGAGCCAGCGTCGGACCGGTCATAGTTTCCGGAGTTGAGTAATCGGCCAAGGTGAGGATGGATTTCCTCCAATATGTGCCTATATTACTCGGTTATCATGTTTTGATGATTGTGCATTGTCGAATGTGCTTTTGCTGTGTTTTGGTTCGGGATGTTAATCCCGGAGTCTTGTTGGGTATTTTTTGGGATTTTTATCCCGTGCTGATTTTCTGTGTTTTTTTGGATTAAGAGTAATGGTATAATTAATGAATTGTGACAAGGATGTCGATCCTTGGTATTTTGGATGGGATGTCTATCCCGGGATTTTGGTTAGGGATGTCGATCCCTACGGTTTGTTTTTAATGATGGTAATATAATTGTCACTTGGTAAGTAGAGGTACGACCGGATGGTTTGAGACTGTTTTGTGGTGGCCATGATCTGGGTTACTTATGATGGGCATGTTGATGCCGGTTTGATTGGGATGTTGATCCCTGAGTTTGTTATTTTTGGGATATCTATCCCTGGGTTCTTTTTGATCTGGCACCAGGAACAGGTTGATAACCTGGTACGACCCTAGCTTATCCGTGACGGGGTCCGGAAAGATAAAATTGGATAATTGGTTTTTATTAAGTCTTTTTGGTCTTGGACCAGCTTTAGGTCGAGTCTTTTGGTTTGACTGTTATTTTTGGACTTGAGTAATTTTTAGTGTCCATATTGATCGTCTTTCCATTGTCGTGAGCACTTCGGACTCACCCCTCACCTGCGGGCTTTCATCCCGTAGGATGAGTTATTTTTTGTACAGGTTTGGTGCATTCCAGACAGGCTGCAGCGTTATCCTTTGGACGGGCTTGGATCCATAGTTTGCATATATGCATACAGTGTTAGTGAGTCTTTAAGTCTTCCGCTGTGCACTGCTTTTGTTATTGTTGGGCCATTGGGCCAGTTATGATATTTTATTGTTGGGCCGGATGAGTTTTTATTATTGTTTATATTATAGGCCGTTGAGCCCGGATCTCCGTTATATACACTGTATGCTTGGGTTTATTTGGTTGGGTTGTCACAGTTCCGGCTCGTGTTTACTGTGTTCGGTAAATTCGGGTCGGGGCGTCTCAATCCCGTGTTGATTTTCTGTATTTTTTTTCGGATTAAGAGTAATGGTATAATTAATGAATTGTGACAAGGATGTCGATCCTTGGTATTTTGGATGGGATGTCTATCCCGGTATTCTGGTTAGGGATGTCGATCCCTACGATTTGATATTGACGACGATAATATAATTGTCACGTGATAGGTAGTGGTACGACTCAATGGTTAGAAACTGTTTCGTGGTGGCCATGACCTGGGTTACTTGATAAGCATGTCTATGCTTGGGATGTCTATCCCGTGATATATTTTTGGGATGTCTATCCCTGGGTTCGTATTTTTGGGATGTCGATCCCTGGGTTCTCTGATTTGGTCTGGCACCCGGAATGTGTTGATAACCAGGTTTGATCACTAGCTTATCCGTGACGGGGCCCATCCGATAAAATTGGATAATTGGATTTTATTTGAGTCTTTTCGGTCTTGGACCGACTTTGGGTCGGGTCTTTTGGTTTGACTGTTGTTCTTGCCTTGAGTAATTTTAGTTGCATATTGATCGTCTTTCCATTGTCGTGAGCACTTCGAACTCACCCCTCACCTGCAGGCTTTCATCCCGTAGGATGAGTTGTTCATTGTACAGGTTTGGTGCATTCCAGACAGGCTGCAGCGTTATCCCTTGGACAGGCTTGGATCCATAGTTTGCATGTGTCGCATACAGTGTTAGTGAGATATTAAAGTCTTCCGCTGTGCACTATTTTTATTATTATTGGGCCAATAGGCCGGATTTGTTACTTATGTTGTTTTATTATTTTGGGCCGTTGGGCCGAGTTATGGTTGTTTACACTGTATGCTAGGCCTTGTTGGGCTGGGTTGTCACAGTTCCGGCTTGTGTTTACTGTGTACGGTAAATACGGGTCGGGGCGTTTCATTTTGGTAACGGAGCGGGCGTTAGGTCTTGTTGGGCAGTCTTTGTGTGTTTGTTGTCTTGTTTGCATAGTTCGCTCCATTTGTTTATTATTTTATATTATTTAGTTAGTACATTATGGATCCAGTCGAGGGACGCCAGCTTTCGCAGAGCATACACATAAGAGGTAAATGATGCCATAATAAGCAGAAATACAAATATTATTAATATTGATAATATTGGAAGTACAAACAAAAATACTACATTAATATTTGATATTTTATAAAATAAAGGGAAATATTACATGGATTTTTGATATTTTTATAAAAATAGAAAATACATTTAACGATTCGGAACGACGTTGACACGGAAACTATTTGGATCACTGTTGATGTTGACCGTGACCCTGTCGCTCCACGAGAACCACATGCCGCCTCTGTCGCGCTGACCAGGAATCTCGAACCGGTTTGCTGTAGGGAACCGGAGTGGGATGAGACCGTGATCGTCTCGTGGTTGCCACTGTGTCTCCGTCAGAAGAATCATGTTCGGCTTGTACTGGTTCTTCAAGTCCCTCAAAGTACGCGGGAATTCTTGTGCACGCCTTGCCACTCCTCTGCAGTTCCACACCAGTAGTCTTGCCTTGGGCCAGGTTGGAGGTAGTCGAGTCATTCTGGGCATGCTCTGAGCTGTCATCGAGAGCTGGTAGTAGGCACCTTGCTCCACAGTTTGGCAAGTGGACTCCAAGTTGAACTCTTATAGCCTCTCGGAGATGAAGAACATCACGGAGTTGGCTGATCCGTAGTAGGATGTCCTCAGAGTGCCGCGATCCTCTAGGAAGAACACCTCTTCCATTGGAGTGACGAAGAACCGCGATGAGTAGAGTTCGTCGACGAAGACCAGTCGGGGCATCCTGCCGAGCTCGTTCGGTAGTTCTTCAGCGCGTTCGTTGACCATGTTGTAGGCCAGTCGATTCCTTCTGCCTAGGTTGGCACCTTCGACGAAGAAGACTGATGAGGGAGCAGGCATCGTGTTTTGGAAGTGGGTATTTTGTTTTTGGAGCGTTGTGTTTTTGTTTGCCTGAGCAGTTTGTTCGCTTTTAAAATGCTTTTGATGATTTACTCTCACCGCTCCGTTTCTTTTATACTCTTATGGGAGCGTGATTACCGTTTTTGATTTTCAAGATCTTGCTTTTTGAATTTTACCGTTGCTTTCATTTATTGCTTTGATACTTTACGCGTTTTTCGGACCCATGCCAGAGTTTCTCAGCCTTTTCCATCTCATGATTTTCTTCCGCTCTGGCTACCTTGTCCTTTCTTATCATGTTTTACTATATTTTCCTTGCATCTTTTATCACTTGCATCCGTGACCGTTGAGGCTAGACGGATGGGACCACACCTCGAGTAGAGCGCATGTGCGACGAGTTCACAGCTGTTCGGACATCGTGGAGAGATACGAGCTTTGTCAGACGTTTTTGGCTTATGCGGAATTTCGAGAAAAAGTGGGTAACATGTCTTTCGAGGGACACAGGACGTGCTCGTGATCATCGCCGTGCGAGTTAACGGTCATCTTTTTATGAGGGAATCGACGTCACCGTTAGCTGTACGTGACACGTTTTGTGATTCGAGGATGTTTACGTCTGATACGAGCACCAATCATGAAAATATGTTTTATTTTAATTCCTTTTTGTTTGATTTTGATAAACGAGTTTTGTTTTAATTTTCTTACATTTGATATTATACTCTTATAGTTAATTTTTATTTTACTTTGAGATGTTTTATTTTCCATTTAACAAGAGATTTCATAACACAAGAATTTTTGATTTAAAAGGAAATTATTTTATTTATTTCATAAAAGGTTTACAACAGGAGAAGGAGTACTCTAAGGAGCTACTTGCTTCTCTAGATCTTTTACAATCTTTTTGACATTTTCCATGTGCGGGAAGAGCTCCATGCACGCCAGTTCTATTTGCGCCACCGCCGAGCTGATCTTCTTCAGCGAGAAGTTCAGTTGCGTCAGCTTCTGTTGCGGAGTGCTGCTCTCAGCTACCGCCTTGCCCTTGCGATCTTCAGCTTTCTTGGGGACTCGCTTCTTTCGTCGTTTTGGGGAAACGACCATGTGCTCCTTCAGGCCGATGATGTTGGTCTTGAACCGCTTCTTTGGAGGTTCATCATCGGAGCTTGTCGGGAAAGCTTTGCCGCCGATGTAGCTGTTGTTTTCGGAGTCTGAGGTTGTCCTTGATCTCAGTGGAGAATCCATGACTGTGTGTGAGTATGCAGGTCATGAGGGTTTGGTATTTATAAGCGGATGAGATGTCGCTTAAGGGTATAAACGGTATCTCATGTTGAGGTTGGATACCTGGCAGAGTGTGCCAGAATCTTATCGTGGTAGGACCCACGGATAAGACGGAATTTTGGGGACGAAAGTTTTTTAAGGTGGGTAGTCTGTAACAGCCCGGGTAAAAATTTTGGATTTTTACCGGGATTGTAAAAGTCTATTTACCATGATTTACTGTTGAATTAATCTTGGGTAATTAATTCAAGGTAAATCGGGAGTCGTTTTTCGAAACCGAGGGTTTTCCCGCGCTCGTGATTTTCCCGCGGATTTTTCGAACCTAAGTTGGTATTTTCGGGTTTCGGAATTTCTCGGAAAATCACACCGGAAAATAACTAAGGAGGTATCTGTTATTTTCTGGTCCGGATCGGACTCGCCCGTAATGCAGAAGAAAATTCATTATTGTAACTCACATGAGTAATAGTGAATTTTCAGTTTGTAAAAAGGAAGGAACCGGGTGAGGAGGAGAAGAAGAAGAAAAAAGAAAAGAGAGAAAAAGAGAGAAAAAAAGAGAAAAGAAAAAAAGAAAAGAAAAAAAGAAAAAAATAGGAAGAAGGAAAAGAAACAGAGAGGGAAAAGAAATAAAAAAAGAAAAGGAAAAAAATATACAGAAAATAGAAAAAAAAGGAGGAAAAAAAAGAAAAAAATTCGGAAAAAGAAAAAAAAGGAGAGAAAATACAAAAAGAAAGAAAAACAGAAAAAAAACCTTGAACAGTGCGTCACCCCGGCCGCGCCACCGTTACTGTACACGAAACGGAGCTCCGGTCATCCGCTCGCTGCACCACCGCCACCGTTGGCCTCGTCTCGCCGTCGCCATCAAGAACCCGTCGCCTCCTGCCGGTTTCATCCGTCGACGCGCCGCCAACCGCCGCTGACCCGCGAGCAGACCCGCGGATCTGCTCCTTCTCCGCCCTGTTCAGCCCGTCGACGACGCCAGCGCTCCTTTCCGCCGCCCGTGGAGTCGCCATCGTCCGCCGAGTCTGCTGCTGTGTTCGCCTTTCCCTCCTCGCGCCGCCGTCGCCAAACCCGAGGTGAGCAACCCGATTCCTGCATGATCCGTCCGATTGTATTCGGGTCGCGAATATGGTTCTGGGTTGTTGGTTACCGATGGGCTTGGGCTTGGATGTTGGGCCGGGTTTGGGCTTGCACAGTGCATGGCCTGGGCTTGGTCCTGTTCAGCCCAGCCCGGATTTCTTTTTATATATATATATATAAAAATATGTATTTACAATTTCTGGATTCTAACTAAAATCTGAAAAAAATATAATTACCTTGAGAAAATTATGATCTAATTAATTCTGGTATTTTGAAGAAAATATAAATATATATACTTTGATAAATAATTAAGTTATGTTTGGAAAACTATTATTATTTGGAAAAAAAATATATGATTACCATGAAATTAATTTCTGGAAAATTTATATATTATTTTCCCTAGAAAATTATATGTTATGGAATATATATATATATGTACTTTGAAATTAAGGGTAATTATAATTTTGTGTTGGAAATATTATTATATATTGAGAAAAAGATAAATACTATATAAATATTTTCTGAAAATTATAAATAGGTTAATATTTTTCTGGAAAATTATGATGATTATTATTTTGGAAATTATAATTATTTTATGAAAATATTTTAAGAGTTTTAATTAAAGTATGGTACCGAAATTATATACGGAAATACGTATGGTTAAATATTTTCGATAAATGGAAATAATAAAGGATAAGTAATCGGGATGGGATTAATTCGTAATATAGGCATCATAGTATACCGAATATGTGCATTTATGTGTATGTATGATTTTGTTGTATAGATTTTTTGATATCGGGCAGTTTCCCGAGGAGCCGGCATCGTACCGGTCATAGTTTCCGGAGTTGAGTAATCGGCCAAGGTGAGGATGGATTTCCTTCGATATGTGCCTATATTACTCGGCTATCATGTTTTGATGATTGTGCATTGTCGAATGTGCTTTTGCTGTGTTTTGGTTCGGGGTGTTAATCCCGGAGTCTTGTTGGGTATTTTTGGGATGTTTATCCCGTGTTGATTTTCTGTGTTTTTTTCCGGATTAAGAGTAATGGTATAATTAATGAATTGTGACAAGGATGTCGATCCTTGGTATTTTGGATGGGATGTCTATCCCGGTATTCTGGTTAGGGATGTTGATCCCTACGATTTGATATTGACGATGGTAATATAATTGTCACGTGATAGGTAGTGGTACGACTCGATGGTTAGAAACTGTTTCGTGGTGGCCATGACCTGGGTTACTTGATAAACATGTCTATGCTTGGGATGTCTATCCCGTGATATATTTTTGGGATGTCTATCCCTGGGTTCGTATTTTTGGGTTGTCGATCCCTAGGTTCTCTGATTTGGTCTGGCACCCGGAATGTGTTGATAACCAGGTTTGATCACTAGCTTATCCGTGACGGGGCCCATCCGATAAAATTGGATAATTGGATTTTATTTGAGTCTTTTCGGTCTTGGACCGACTTTGGGTCGGGTCTTTTGGTTTGACTGTTGTTCTTGCCTTGAGTAATTTTAGTTGCATATTGATCATTTTTCCACTGTCGTGAGCACTTCGGACTCACCCCTCACCTGCGGGCTTTCATCCCGTAGGATGAGTTGTTCATTGTACAGGTTTGGTGCATTCCAGACAGGCTGCAGCGTTATCCCTTGGACAGGCTTGGATCCATAGTTTGCATGTGTCGCATACAGTGTTAGTGAGATATTAAAGTCTTCCGCTGTGCACTATTTTTATTATTATTGGGCCAATAGGCCGGATTTGTTACTTATGTTGTTTTATTATTTTGGGCTGTTGGGCCGAGTTATGGTTGTTTACACTGTATGCTAGGCCTTGTTGGGCTGGGTTGTCATAGTTCCGGCTTGTGTTTACTGTGTACGGTAAATACGGGTCGGGGCGTTTCAGATGTGGAGGAGGAAAGGAAACTCAAAGATTAATCCATTCCAACTCGAGCTTTTTTTGGGACAATTTAAACTATTATTGCAATAGGATCAATTCTAACGAACTCAAGCTTTTTTTGGGACACAGTTGTGACCAGCTGTACACTAAACAACTGACCATCAGATTCGAGAAGCCAACAAGAAATTTGCCATTCTTCAGCGAAAAGCAAATTCCACTTCTCCGTAGCAACATTAAAAGCACCTCATTCTCCGTAATGGAAAAGGCAGTAGAAGGCTCTGTTAGAATACGGTGCCACACCGGATAACAAACAAGACCTAGTAATACTGTCCGGTACTTGAATTGTTTTCCAGGCGTGATCACCAAGGCGACATAAACTGATACTGTCCGTAACCGAACCCTGCCTTCTGTCCCCACTGAAAGCAAAAAACAAGCAGCTTGCAGATGCTGGATTGGAGGAGAAGGTGGCTAGAGTAGCGGGCCGCTCTAGTTCTGGTAGATCAATAACCTGGTTAGTGAATGGACAATACAGGAACAAGGAAGTACGTTCTTGGAAGAGAACCCAACCATATTTTGAGTCAAGAATTTCTGCGCCCACAAATTTATTGGTAGCTTTTGATCCTCTCTTTGTGATCCCATCCTCTAAGGTGTAAGTAGTACAATGTGATAGATCATTGATATGGAAAAATTGAGAGAGTAAATAAAAATTGTATTATTCCCTTCAATTTGCCATTAGTTTGTACATGAATGTGGACTCTCTATTTATAGAGTCCAAATACACTATTGGTTACTTTGTGGACAAGTTGTGGTGGGCCTACTTTTCCTTAATTTCAGCCATGATTTAAGGAGCTGTCATTGCTTCTTGAGCACGTCGTGCTTGGGAAGCTTGATGCCCCGAGGTTCCCGCCTTGAGCTGCCGTGGAGCTTCCTTGGGGAAGCCATAGGGAGGGTACCTCTGACCTAGTATGGGATGCCCCATATTGGGCTTCCATTTTGGACATATGTGGGTGTAGACTATAAAGGAAGATGGGCTTCTCATTGTTTGACCTCCTTCAATTAGACAATCAGGTTTTATAGATCATGGGCTCAAGCTTATTAGGCCTAAGAGCATTTTTGGTCATATCACTTAGCCCCCTAAATGGTCGAATATGGGACAAGTTCGGGCGTTTGAGTACTTATTCACCTCTAGGCCTCAGCATTGCCTCCTCTTAGGGATGTGTAACTCTTATTATGGTAGCCTCTTAAGAGATGAGCGATCAAATGGGTGCTGCTATGATTATCTAGTATTTTTTTAGAATGCAAGGATTTTGCGTATTGGAGAAGGAACTGATATATCTGGTGGTGTCCTTGAAGATACAGGTACCCTAGATAAAGACATTGTGGTAGCCTCGGGTTCCTTGTCGGGGAAGAGAGTAAACTTTGAAGATCACTCCAACATTTTCTTCAATGGATCCTGGGATTTTAAGAACCTACTTGAGAAGTAGCTTGTGGAAAGGCTATAGATATCTTTTGTGAATCGGTATATGGGCCTCAAGCACCCTCGATGTTGCTCCATCATGGAAATAGATGAGCGTCCCCTCGACCCTTTTTTGGTGCCCTGTTAGGAGATGGGTAACCTGGTGTTGATATATTGTCTCTCTGCATTTTGGGTGTCTTTTTGGTTTTTGAAGAACCCTTTTGAGGTGTGGGCAACCTTTTGGGTACCATGCGGTTACTTAGCATCCCTGATCAGGCGGCCCTAAGAAGAGAGTCGTGTAAGAGCGTTGGTTCCTCTGAAAAGGATATTTGGGAAGAGACTTCAGCGTCCTTGATGGAATTCAAACTTCCCTTGTACCGTTTGGAATCTTTGGGTAGCTTTTCCGTTACCAGCCCCCAACACTCAGCGTGATTGCTTGCGGTTCCTCGCCTTTCAATAGTTTGGATATGGCCAAGGGTTTTGAGTGGAAACATGACATAGATTATTTTTCGTGATCTTCAAGGATTCAGATGCCTTGTAGGAGTTTTTGGCTGCTCAGGACTTGCTTATATATTGAGTATGTGGTTCTAGAGAGCTTGCCCTTTTACTTTTGTCCCTAGTTTGAAACCTTTGTAGAGTTTTGGTTCAGAATCTCTCTATGGATGATCTTTGTTGGGCACGTCTTGACCTTCATTTTGGGACCTTCATAGGGTCTTTTCTTTGAACCACTTGATAGGTTTTTTTTGGTTAGGCACCTTCTGGCCCTCGTTTTGGGGACTTCCGTAGAGTCTTTGCTTTGAATCACTTGATGGGTTATTTTTGGCTAGGTATCTCCTAGCCTTCGTTTTAGGAACCTCCACGGGTCTTTGTTTCGAACCACTCTATGGGTTATCTTTGTGGGCACCTCCTGGTCTTCATTTTGGGAACCTCCACGGGTCCTTGTTTCGAACCACACTATGGGTTATTTTTGTTGGGCACCTTATGGCCTTCGTTTTGGGAACCTCTACGGGTCCTTGTTTTGAACCACTCTATGGGTTATCTTTGTTGGGTACCTCCTGGCCTTCGTTTTGGGAACCTCCACGGGTCCTTGTTTTGAACCACTCTATGGGTTATCTTTGTTGGGCACCTCATGGCCTTCGGTTTGGGGAACCTCTACGGGTCCTTGTTTTGAACCACTCTATGGGTTATCTTTGTTGGGCACCTCCTGGCCTTTGTTTTGGGAACCTCCACGGCTCCCTGTTTTGAACCACTCGACGGGTTGTCTATTTTAGGCACCTCTTCGCCTTCGTTGCTATAACCAGGGAATGGATGGATTTCGTTACGGTGCCTCATTAAGAGATGAGCATCCTTTCATTTATGAGGGGCTCCATTTTCAGGGAAAGCCTTTTGCGCACTTTGTGATTTTCTGGCATCCTGAATGATTTGTACATACCATATTAAGAGATGGACAACCTTTTGAGCATTCCACAAAATGGTGTCTGTCAAGTGTGAAGATCCCATCAACATGAAAGATTCTTGATAAGTGTCCTTGGAAAGGGCGTAGTTAAGTGTGAGGATTCCATCAATATGGAAAATCCCTGATTAGTGCCCCTGAAAAGGGGGTCTGTTAAGTGTGAAGTTCCCATCAATGTGGAATAAACTCGGTAGGTACCCCTGAAAATTCATCCCTTACGTGTGAAGTTCCCATCAACATGGAAGAACCTTGGTAGGTACCCCTGAAAAGGGCATCCGTTAAGTGTGAAGTTCCCATCAACATGGAAGAACCTCTGCAGGTATCCCTGGAAAGGGCATCCATTAAGTGTGAAGTTCCCATCAACATGGAAGAACCTCGGCAGGTACCCCTGAAAAGGGCGTCCGTTAAGTGTGAAGTTCCCATCAACATGGAATAAACTCGGTAGGTACCCCTGAAAAAGGCATCCGTTACGTGTGAAGTTCCCATCAACATGGAAGAACCTTGGTAGGTACCCCTGAAAAGGGCATCCGTTAAGTGTGAAGTTCCCATCAATATGGAAGAACCTCGGCAGGTACCCCTGGAAAGGGCATCCTTGAATGTATTAGTACCTTCAAAGAGGGTGCTTTTGATTGCATTCTTTCTAGTGGCACAAAAGTATCGGGTGGCCAATTTTAACCCTCTCGCGAGCCTGCACAATAGGATATTGACTTTGTGGGAAGCTTATCATATTAATATTATCATCGATCAGTTGTGAATGGTATACTTGATGGGATTCGAACTCCCCAGCAAATTAGGAATCTCTTGGTAGCTGTTCCACTACCAGCCCCCGACACCTAGAGTGTTGGTACTCCTTTGTTGTGGCTTGTAGCCTTTTTAGCATTAAATACAGTTGTAGTTTTTGCTTCCCTTGATCTTTAAATGTGGCTTGGATCATTTTCCATGGTCACCGATAATATGTATTTTTGCGGATATGCTGTCATCCATCTTGATGTGCACCCCTCATATGTTTGGATGGACTTCTTTTGCCAAGTATCATGATCCCGCTGCTGGATTCAATGCCTAGGGCATTCAACGATTCGATTATAGCATTATGGGGAAGGTTCCCTTCTGATAGATTAACTATTTTTGAGGACGTGGGCTACCATGCGTTGTTCTACTGGATCGTGCTTAATCGTTAGCTTCCTTCCTTCAAGGATTATTTAGCTTGATGAGCCATTTTTAATTTATTCTTGAGAGTTGCCCAACTTGGTGCTGCAAGGTGTTGGTTCTTTAACCAGCTTTGAGTGCTTTATATTCAGCCAGATCATTAGTGATTAGGAGGAAAGACCAGGGAGCTATAACATATATGGTTCCCTAGGGATCCTCAATAGTTGCTCGTGCGTCTGCTCCTATAGGACATAGGACTCAACCGACTAAGAGGATCCATGCTTCTTGTAGAACCTTTGGATTGACTTGTTAAATATACATTTTGCAAGGAGATATGCTAGAGCTTGTGTGTTGATTGCTTTCCTCCGCTTGTAGATGCATTCAGAATTGTGCAGGATTTAGTTTGAAGAAAAGTTGGTGAGGACTCCAAGAGTATTCGGGAGGGTCCTCCTCCTTTGGTGAAGTAGATTTCTGGAGGGTCCGGATCTGGTAGCCCCCATGAAGGGCAGTCCTTTTCTGTTCATTCCTTTGTTATTGAATCGTCGTAGGGGCAGCCTTTGAGGCTCATCACGTGGGTCTCAGCAAAACTCAAGAGAGTATGTCGGATTGTCCTGACATCATATTTGTTGTGTTGCCTAACTTCTATCGGAGGCCTTTGGATTTGGTTGTGACTCGTCTTTGTGTTTGGTATCCTCAGTAACCATTTTGTTATGTTTAGGCAGGCGGGCACCATTCCAACAAATGTACTCAGCTAGCCTCTTTGTGAGTTGGTTGTTATTCGTTTGGGGAACCAGAAAAGCGAATTAGGGAAGCTCTTCTCCTGACCCTTCAAGTGACAACCGTCTTAGCATTTTTATCTTCCATTGGCAATATTCTTTGTTGAGTTGCTAGACATACTCCTTGAGAAATTCTCCTACATCATGTTGGACATTAAGGAGGTGTGTATATGTTGTCCTTTTCGGGGAATTAAAGGTCCGGAAGTCAGGAAGTTGTGGATCCGCCAGTAATAGGAAGAAGCTGTGGATATTGGTGGGAACTCGTCCCAGCAGCCTTGCGTGTCAATATAGAGGATGGTTTTCGTCACCTTGCAAAATACTACTTCTCAGGTTGCTTGTAACCATTGTATGGTTGGGATGGAAGTAACATACTGGATGAAATCTGAATTCTTCTCATTTGCAGATTTCTTCGGGAAGCTCTTTAACTTCTGGCTCCGAGTTGAGGGCAGTGGCATCCTTGGCTTCGGGATCCTGTAATGGGGACCCTGTCGAGCTTTTGTTGTCTGTAAAATTGCTCTAGATATTGCTTCAAGGTCCTATCACCGGGGTTCCTCCTTTTTGTAAACATTGCTCCAAATTTGCTTTGACATTTGCTCCTCCTCGGGGGACATTTAAAAAGGTTCCTGGATCCTTATCAATTGTTTTCTCAACACATGAAGTACCAAAAAACATCAATGATAATTTCACTAGTATTCATATATCAATGATGGAAATTATGTAAGCATGCATCACTGGACATCACGTGTTATGGTTACACACCAAAGAAACATAACACGATCAAAGCCATAATGAAAAAAGGCTACAAAACATGTTCGGTGACAACATATCGACGTTAGCTATACCATATTAAAGAGTAATGGAGTAGTTTCAACTATTGTTGCATAATGAGGGAGCATATTTCAATTGCCAACGAAAACACGGAGAACATGGAATGGTTTAAGTAATCATAACAATAATCATATGGCCATTCTTATATTGTATACCAGTATGGGCGATGTAAAATGGGAATCATTTCAAGACGCCTTATGGTCGAATTAATGTCATATGCAAACATGGAGTATTTAGTTCCATAAAACCACAGAGGTGCAATGAAGTAGCATATGAAAGCAATGAACACTCAGCTATTTTGTGAGACTGTCCACTATACGGGATATCGATGATAAATGATTTAATATTTGCAAATAATGAAGTAACATAATGACAATAATTATAATCAATTGTCATGACTTTCATGTAAACTTTGATGTATGCGAAACGGGGAGGGACCATTTAAACAACCCTCATGACATTTTTTTATGGCCAGATTAGCATCATATTAGCTTATTGAGCAACATTGCTAAGGATAAAATGTTTAACAGGTAATAGCAAGTAATCATGCTATGATTGCACATATTATAATGATAATCATGATGTAACTGAATATATTATAATAAATGTCACAGAATACGGTTATTTATCTCGATGCCATGGTAAACTTGCATTTTCTGGATGCATAAGATGCCAAAATCATTACATCAAGGCAACATTAACAATGACGAATTTATTACTACTCATGATAAAAATTATGTAAGTGTAAATCACCAAATATGTTTTAGCGTACACCAAGGTAGCATAAATAGGGCTTACAAAGTTGCAACAATAAAGTCACAAGCCATAATGTCAGGCACCACTATAGCTTAACCGGATCTTTGATACTATATCAAAGAGTGATCGGGTGGTCTCATTTATGCAATTTTACACATTGCCGTTTGTCAATGAGAATAGGGAGATATAGAATAATTAAGCAATAATTATATCATGATTCTTATGTTGTATGCGTCACATCAAATAGGAATAATTATCATACAAAGAAAGTGAGCACTATAATCACATGGCATATGATTGTGGACTAGTGCGTGAAGTGAATGAGCATAGTAGTATCCATTGTTATGCAAGGCTGTATTTCGTCAAGAAAGCCTATAATATTGTTCAAGTAGTAGAATCCGAGTACGGACCTTAATATCCAATTTTTAGATGTGCATTATTCATTCACGGTAAAGTTTAAGGCATTGGCAAGTCTTTGTTCCTAATCTCTTCTGTTCGGTTATAATCATTAGGCGAATGTATTTGCCAAAGGCATAGAAATGACATGACTTCATGATTTATAATGAACCCTTAATCTCCATGTCTTATGCATAGCGTATAAAAATAAGGAAGCATGCAAGCATTGTCAATGGCCCTTTCGCTAGGTGAATTAATATCATATGCAAGACTTGCATTCTGCTCCAAAATAATCGCATGGAATGTAATAAAGCTGCATGTGGAGAATGTATAAACCGTGTCAATTATTTTGGTACCAATTTATGCCAGCTGTTATGAATGAACACATAATATGAAGTATTGGTTTATAGACAAGCCTTTGCTCCTGGACCACTGCATTTTGAATTTGGGCTTGTGGGTTGTCGACGCTTCAGATTATAATATGGGTTGACTGTTGGGCCAACAATGTTTTGGGCCGTTGGATATTCTCTTCTTTTTCAAGCATTTTTCTGCTCTTCACTTGGTTTTTCTCTTCACGCGTTTTGTACGCGCTTGTCTGCTTCATTCGTGATGCTCCCTTACCAAACACGACTTTGCCACCACTTCAAGCTCAGGCGAGGCTGCAAGCGAGTTGCGGTGTCCGATGACGGCGGGTTAGCATGGACTGCAGGCTCAATTTCAATGGCGAGGACCTCATTAGATCTCATCATCTGTGTGCTGGTAAGGGCCACAAACAGGGCGGATTCTCTCGCACCTCAAGCGGCAACGTGGATCTCACTTTGGTGACGATGATTGTTTGAGATCCGGTTGGATCTCAGTCCATTTGCACGAACTATAGTGGTGCGTGGTGCCTAAAACTCACTAGCCATGGAGAAGCACGCGATGACTCGCGAGTGACTAGAGGTGTGATGCTAAACCAGAGCGACGACGGGTTTGGCTCCGGCGGAGGTGCGTCTTCAAGCAGGTGATGAAGAATTTTTCGAACATGGATGGATCTTGCTTGAATCTAAAAGTATCCGGTGGAGGTCCGGCTTCTCTGTCCCAAAGAGTAGCACTCGTCTATGCGACAACCTGCAATGGTGGCTGGCAGGGAGTGTGACTTCGAGGGCGGCGATTCGGCTCCGGCGAGGGCGTATCTGGGTGCGTCCTTTCGAGATCTCAGCATATCTGACTCTAAAGGAGGGTGGTGACATGAGCTGACGTTGGCGGTTGCCTGCTACAGCGGCATCATCGCACCCGTGAGGGGAATGGGCAACGACGACGATTCTTCAGTGCATCCAACAGGAGTGAGCACGCAACGACTGCCACTGTAGGGGCGGCATCAATGGCGAGGTTCCTCAATGGTTACCTGGTCCTTGGCTCCAGCAACCCCGCGGGCTTTTTTGTCCTTACAGTTCTCAGGCACAATCGAGGCAGGTAGGGACCCTTATCAACCCAGGTCGCTTGTTGGGCTGCTGTGAACAACCATCCTTGGCGGGAACTCGTGCGGTAATGTCACGATCCGGTCAGATTGTAGTCTAACTAGACTGTGTCGGTGGAAAGCGGTGGTCATCAGGTCATGTCTTGGCTCCGGGAAGCAAGTGTTCCATTTTTTCGTGGCTGAATCTCGGCAGCAAAGCTGCCGGGAAACCTTCCCTTTTTAATTGATTGTTTGTTGTTGTTGAACACATGTTCAAATTGTATGGACTACATAGATCCGGTCGTTTTCATACCGATTTTTTGTTGTTGATGATGAACTCGATTTGTTGATTGGATCGAATTTTTTGATGCGTGCTTTTTCGGTCGATGGACTGTTGAATTCGATTTGTGTTTTGTGCGTGGCTCTATATGCCTTGATTGCATCGTTGCTCTTTGAGGTGAGTTTCGTTGATACTTGATCTGTTCATTGGATTGATGTTGTCGGTTGATTCTGGTTGAACCCTTCCTCAAAAGATTTTCTCGTAGGGAACCTCTCGGACTCCCACTGTGGTCGCCAAATGATATGGAAAAATTGAGAGAGTAAATGACAATTGTATTATTCCCTTCAATTTGCCATTAGTTTGTACATGAATGTGGACTCTCTATTTATAGAGTCAAAATACACTATTAGTTACTTTGTGGACAAGTTGTGGTGGGCCCACTTTTCCTTGATTTCAGCCATGATTTAAGTTGTCATGGCTTCTTGAGCAAGTCGTGTTTGGGAAGCTTGATGCCCCGAGGTTCCCGCCTTGAGCTGCCGTGGAGCTTCCTTGGGAAAACCATAGGGAGTGTACCTCTGACCTAGTATGGGATGCCCCATATTAGGCTTCCATTTTGGACATATGTGGGTGTAGACTATAAAGGAAGATGGACTTCTCATTGTTTGACCTCCTTCAATTGGACAATCAGGTTTTATAAATCATGGCTCAAGCTTATTAGTCCTAAGAGCATTTTTGGTCATATCAATCATATAGTTTGCACAAATCCTCCAGAAGCCCCTCATCACCGGGGATTGGTATAGAACATTATCCATGGCAATATACTTGCAGACCTGATATCTCCTCCATCTAATAGTTTTTTCCAGTTCTTGCAAACCAGTTTCATACGAATTTGATCAACAAAAGACGTTTTCGAAAAAATCAGTCTTAGTGCATCGTCTGGGAGGAGATCATATCTTCGGGACCTTGTAGGTGAATCCCCATAGGTTTTCTTCGTGGATTTTAGATCCATGGCTTTAACTTGGACTCTGTGCTTCGGCTGAAGGCAACAATGCTTCCTTAATAAACACCGTCGTGTATTGATTGTTAACCCTACACTTTTTCAGCTCAACTGGTTTTCCTCAACTCATGCGTTCTCTTATATACTGGTTATTTCAATATTCTATTAATTTTGTTTACCAAAAAATATTATATTAGTTTTTTGTGGTCCATATATTAATTTTTTTATAATTTTTTTAACGTGCGATGCAACTATGCAAGTGTTAGCGTGCTTTCTTAATATTCTATTACTGTGATTATATTAGATAATAATTATAGTTTTTTTACAATTAAGTATGATTTCTACCAAAAAAACAATTTAAGTATGATTTTTTGTCTCCTTATTTTAATGTCACACAAATTATTCTCGGATCCGTCTTTATCTTCTTGTTTTTATTTTTTAACATATGTTTTATTTATTTTAAAATAAAATAAATACAAAAAAATATCACCTTAAGATCCTGCGAACACTGAATTGAAAGAAGGGAAGGCAAGAACAAAGAGACATACGTACACATTCAGGTCCATGTTTCAAAGGATTTGTTAGGAATGAGAACTCTACCAGGAAAGGCCGGACAATGAGTGTGTGTGAACAAGAATTATATAAAATAGCTGCAAATTGTATTACACATGATCAGTGAGTGATGATCCAAAACTAGTAAAGATCGTGCAAGCTAGAAGCTACAGCCTACACTACACTAATTAGGGGGTTGGATCAAAACTGAACCCGTAGAGAATGTAGCCTCAGAATAAGCATCCAGCTGCGGCAAGTATTCATTGGTCTTGAATGAATAGTGCTCTACTAGTCCCATTGTTGAGCATAACTGGTTTAGTGTACCTGCAAGTTGAGTGGCTTCTCCCACAGCCGGAATGAACATTGATAGACGTTTACTCCCGGCTTTGGTAAAAGCCGCACGATGCCCAGGACTCACTCCCTGCACCCAGTTCCTGCCAGAGAAATCAAACCTCGAAATCCTGTACTCAGGCTTTTTATGGGACTCAGTTGTGACCACCTGTACACTAAACAACTGACCATCAGATTCGAGAAGACAACAGGAGTATTGCCATACTTCAGCGAAAAGCAAATCCCACTGCTCCGTAGCAACATTAAAAGCACCTAGTTCTCCGTAATGAAAAAGGCAGTACAAGGATCCATTAGAATATGCCACACCGTTTAAGGAATAAGACCCAAGAACGCTATCCACTACTCGAATTGTTTTCCAGGCCCGATCACCTCGGCGACATAAACTGATGCTGTCCCCCGCGAAAGCAAAGAACAAGCAGCCTGCAGATGTTGGATTAGAGGAGAAGGTGGCTAGAGTAGCAACTATAGCATGACGCTCTAGTTTTGGTATATCTATAACCTCACTAGTGAATGGACAATACAAGAACAAGGAAGTAAGTTTTTGGAAGAGAACCCAACCATACTTTGACTCAAGAATTTCTGCGTCCACAAATTTTGATCTGCTATTTGTGATCCCATCCTCTAAGGTGTAGGTTTGGCGATGTGATGGATCATATAGTTTGCATAAAGCCTTAACAAGCCCCTCATCACCCGCGACTGATCGCCAACGATAGAACATTATCCATGGCAATATACTTGTAGATCTAATATCTCCTCCATCTAATACCCTTTTCCAGCTCTTGCAAACCAGTTTCAATCGAATATGATCAACAAAAGATGTTTTTCAAAAGATCAGTCTTAGTGCGTCGTCTGGGAGGAGATCATACCTTTGGAAACTTTTGGGTGTAATTTCCTCATAGTTTTTCTTCGCGAGTTTTAGTTCCATGGCTTCGATTTGGACGCTGTGCATCGGCTGAAGGCAACAGTGGTTCTCTTGATAAACACCGTCATCTATATTGATTGTTAAACCTAGACTTTTTCAGCGATTTCTTATATATTGGTTATTTCGGTTTTCAACTTGTTTAATACCTAAATTATTAGGTTTCATTCATTTATATACTTAACTTTTTATTTTGTTCAATTATATATCCAAACTTTTAGTTTTGGTTTAATTATATTAATAAATCCTAGAAAATCAAGGAACGTGTAGTCCCTCCCCTAGCTAGAAGTGACAACTGACAACTGGTAAACAAGCTTCAATAACATGCAGGCCTCTAGAAGTAAGTTTGCAAACCGGAAAGCCATAAAGCATACACAGATTTAACTTGTTGCAAAGTTATTCTCTATCAAAAGCTGATCCAGCTTCCAAACAAAAAATAAATTAAAGAGTGCACAACAAGAGAAACTGTAAGGCTTAATCCTGAATCTTATAACACTTCATAAGCATTTTCTTAAGAAACAATGAAGTGGCAAACTTTTCAAGATAAATAATGCAATCTCTGCACAGGATTTAAATGATATAGCTGCAAAGCAACAACATGATTAATCAAGCAGTTGATCAAGCAACTTGGTGTTTTTTTTTTTTATATATACTAACGATTGCTTTATTGATGTAACATTACAAAATTCCACAGCTTCGGAAAAATTGCCACAGCAGCTTTCTGTGGCAAATTTTGCCACGGATTAGACACGGGATAGACACGGAATGAAATTAGCCACGGAATAGCCACAATTTTTTCCGTGGCAAAACTTGCAGCTTGGGTCCACTAACTTTAGCCACGGAATGCGCTGTGGCAAAGTTGGTTAGTGGGTCCAATTTAATTTTGCCACGGATTAGAGACGGAAAGTAGCTGTGGCAAAACTTGCCACAGACCCACTTTTGAGGCTGATCCGTGGCAAAATTAGCCACAGACCCACTTTCGAGGCTAATCTGTGGCAAAGTTAATGTGCCGTGGCAAAAAAAAAAAAATTCCGTGGAAAAGCCGTGGATAATTTGTAAGATATACACAACCACCCGTCTTCTTCCTCTTTCCCTTTTCCTTCCTCTTTTTTGGTTAAAACTTTTTTTTCTTCCTTTATTTAGGTATGCTCTTTGTCCACAGGACAAGTTGATTATTGAGAAGAAGGAAGGGTTTCCAGTAAGTTTACAATTTATTATATTTTACATGATTTCAACTTTTATGTAGGTTAAAATGTGTATTATAGTTGTGAATCTTATTTGGTCTGTTAGGTATTTTAGTTAAGAATTATTATAGTAACAATTACTTTTATTAAAAAATGATGAATTATGTAACGACCTGGGTAAAATTTTCGTGATTTTTACCATGCTGTTTTAACTTTTACGGTGGTGAATAAAATTTTATCGCAGCTAATAAAGAATCTTTCTATTTCTAGTTAATTTTCATAACGATTTCTTTTATGGAAATCTTGACAATTAACATTATAAAAATTGTTATTTTTATTACTGGAAATATTAACATTATCTTCATCATTAATAGCACTTTTAATATATTATGCCAAAAATATTTACTCCAATAATTTATTAATTAAAATTTAAAATGATATATATATTGACACCAATAATTGCCGACAACACATGCTCTCCCTCTCCCTCTTTCTCCCGTTTTTTTCTCCTAGCCGGCCCTTACCCCTTTCACTTCTCTCTTTTTATTCTTTGTCATTTTCTTTCTTTTTCCTCTTTATTTTCCCCTCCATCCTCCCCGGTTTCCACACACCATTCTTCTCATTTTCCTCTTCCTCCTTCATCTCTTCATTTTCCCCTGCCTCTGCCGCCAGACGCGACCCCTCTCTCTTCTCTACTTCCCAAGCAGCCGCCACTGCACCTTCTTCCTCTCCCCTCCGTCGTTGCCTTCAACCCAACGACCGGAGCCACCGACCTCACACCCTTGACTGATCCCTATTCCTCTCCTTTCTTCTTCCCTCTGCCCTCTCTGTTAGAACAATAGCCCTACGCTAGAGGGGGGGTGAATAGCGTTTATCGGATTAAAACGAAATAAGCAGGAAATAAATGCGGAATTTAAACAATGAAGAACAAGAGAAATTATCCTGGTTCACACACACACTACTTGTGTGGCTAATCCAGTCCTTCAAGAGACTCTCTTGAAGATTCCACTAGCTATGTTAAGCTTAGGGGTGCTTAACAAACCGTTACAAACCTAGAGTTCTAATCACAAGAAACTCTAATCTCTTGCTTGAAGATACCACACTTCAAGACTTCTCTCAAGGAAAGAAAACTCACTCTTCCTATGAGCTGCTACAAGGGAACTAACCTCCCTTAGGATATATAACAACACAATCACTCAAACAAAGGCTCTCACAAGAGTAGATATGAGTTACAGAATTTAAGCTCAAAAAGGCAACTCTCAATCCTCAAAGGATATTGGCTCAATTAAGATTTGTAATGTATGTATGAATGAATAGCATGAATGTAGAGAGTTGATTATTTTTAATCAGAGCTGAAAATGCTCAATTTATAGCTCTGAAAAATTATGGAGCCGTTTAAAATCCACTCAAGAAACAGCTTTGGACAAAACATAATGGGTGTTGAAAAGTTGTCTGCTCAACGGCTAAACATCGATGTTTAAAGGTACAACATCGATGTTTTGTCCACTAAATTTGAATTTTTGGACTAACGGTAACTAAAACATCGATGTTTGCCAATCCAACATCGATGTTATTTTGGCTCGGCGAAATCAATTAAAACTGATGATCTTTGGAACATCGATGTTATTTTGGTTCGGCAAAATTCTTTTAAAACTGATCATCATGGAACATCGATGTTGCTTCAAGAACATCGATGTTATTTTGCTTCGGCGAAATTCGATTTAAGGCATCAATTGAAAGAACATCGATGTTGGGTAATTTAACATCGATGTTTATTTGATTCGGCGAAATTAACTTAAAGCATCATGTGAAGAACATCGATGTTTCAAAACCAACATCGATGTTATTTTGCTTCTGTGAAAATGAGATGAAAACTGATCATTGAAGAACATCGATGTTCTAAAGCCAACATCGATGTTTTGCTCATGTAAAAATATTTTCAAATGCAACGGTCATGAGAACATCGATGTTTAGGAATCCAACATCGATGTTCTGAGCCTACTGCCTGTTTTGAAAGATTGTTCAAAGGCAGGAACATCGATATTTAAATCCACAACATCGATGTTCATGGCTCGAAAAACATTTTTATACTTGGAAATATGTTATGTGATGCATGAGCAAAATTCATCTTATTTTGAGCCAATAACTTAGAAGAGTTGAGTGTTACCCTCTGTACAATTTATGAATCTAACTCTTCTTGCTTGGCTCTTCAATTCTTGTGCTCTTTTATATTGATCCTTTGCTCTTGATAGGTTTGCCTTCATTTGCTTGGAGGATTGGTTTGCTGATTTCTTTTTGCTTCATCTTTGTCATGAACTGGAATTGGTTTGTCAATTATGAAAACCTGTAATGAGCCATGAGTTCTAACAATTTCTCCCTTTTTGATAATGACAAACAACTAGAAGTATATGCCAATTTTTATAGGTTCAACATAAAGATAATTCCCCCTATTTTTCAAATTATGATTCCCCCTATCTTGATGCATATACTTCTTCTTATCTTCCCCCTTTTGGCATTAGCAAAAAGAAATGATGATCCGCAACATCAAAGTTAGCATATTATCTACACATATACATCTCTATGCTTGTTGATATGCACATATTTCAAGGAAACTCAAATTTAGGAGGAAATTTGATCCACAACTTCAACAGATACTTCGTTTACCTTTATCCCTTGTTGATACACCAACCTTGCCCCATTACAACCCTTAAAGACCTAATGATCTTAAGTTCAAGAATTGTGTCCATTAGTGGAAGTGGAAACCTTGGATGTGCATATGGGATGTTCAAACACCTCTTATTGATCAAGAGCATACCAAAGAAGGACTGACTAGTATAATCATGTGCGGAAATTTGATCTTCGACATCTTTGTTAAACTTAGCTGAGTAAAGTGCCTTGATTTACTTTTGATTTACATGTCTCTATTTAGTCTACGGAACAAGTTAATTAGAAGCAAGTGACATTGGATCAGAGTTGAGAAAAGAAATCAGTGCATATCATTGTCACCATGGTTATAATTTGTTTTGCTTGGGGACAAGCAAGAGTTTAGGTGCGGGGGTATTTGGTATGCACATATTTCACATAGTAATAAAGGCATGAAAACTTCTTTATTATGATGATTTCGAATAAAAATCATACATTCTACCTATCTTTCTTTGTTTGATTGTTGAATAAATTTCTTGAACTAGCAATTATGTTTTCAGGTGTAAAATCGTCCCACTTCGCAACCGAAAACGATCAATTTCGGCCAAAGCTGGAAACCGGGCAGAAACTTGAGCACAGTTCACTCTTTTGCCGATTTCAGAAGCCTCAGAAGTTCAATTGACATGAAACTAGTTGGAGATGAAAGTAGACATCCTGAGCTTTCCAATGATATAAAGTTCATAATTTTTGGCCTTGTGGATTAGGAGCAGTAATTAATTCAGTTCAGTCCAGACTTGCAGGAATCCTGCACTGGCCACCGACCCAGCCTCGGTATTTTCCTCATAACTCCTACTACACAAATCCAATTCGGGAGTTCTTTATATGGAAAGAAAGATAAACTAATTATCTACAACTTCTTAGAACAACCCAAAGTCCAATTCGACCGTCTAAAGGTCGAAAATATGCTTTCAATTCTCGGGTCATGAGTTGTTAACAATGTGACCCCTTCTAGAAGAGCATCATGGCAGCCATTAGCACATGCTTATTGGACAATCTAAGTGGACAACCTGGAAGGTATTCAAAGAGAATAAAACAGCCTGGAAACCAACATAATTTCATGGAAAGAAAGCTCAACCATCAGCACATGCAAAAGAGAAGGAATATTCATGCTAAGCTGGAAAAGCAAGTGGCAACCCATACCTTGCAACCACTCCACCAGCAAATGCTTTCAACATTGAGGCCCATTCCAGCACGATTTTGGTGGCTAAAGGACACTAAGAATATGTCATCTCCAAGCTGTCCAACTAGTGAAGAAGCACTATAAAAGGGTGAGAGCTGAAGGGGGAGAGGAAGCAACACAAACACACACCTTGAAACAAAAAAATTCTGTCAAGTTGTTCCTTTTATTTTCTTTTGAGATTGTTGTGAGGAAACCATGTCTTTCCCATTTGTTGTTTCAAGTTCATTCATGAACTAATCTTTCATTCTAGATCATAGGGATGTAGCCTACCATAAATTTGCTATGGTTTGATGTACCATTTGCTACAATCCATTCACAAAGTAATTTTGATTGATTGTTGTGAGCTTATTTCTTGCTTTAAGGAAGTGGCCAGCTTTATTGTTTCATTGTCATTTCTACTTTCTCTTCTCTTTACATTCAATTCGCCATTTGCTCTCTTATCAATCTTCAATTCCGATATTGTTTCTCTTCATTTATTTTCTTTGCCATTAGATTGAATCGACTGATATCTTGCCTAGTCTCTGTGGATACGACCTTGAGTACCACGACGATTCTGTGCACTTGCAGGATTGACCACATCACTTGTTCCCCCTATCTTGTTGCTTTTAGTAAGGGGAGTACCTGCAAAACAAAATTAGGGGAGCCTCCGACGCTCAAGTCAGTAATGTTCAAAAAGAGATATGTAAAGAATGCATAGATTACATTAATGTAGAGTCAAGTATGCCAAGTTCAGTTCGAATTCGAAAGTATGACTCTTTGTCTAAGGGTTTTGTGAAGATGTCAGCTAGTTGAGATTTTGTTTGAACAAATTCAATAGCTACATCTCCTTTAGATACATGATCCCTAATGAAGTGATGCCTAATATCTATATGTTTTGTTCTAGAATGAAGAACAGGGTTCTTCGTCAAGCTTATGGCACTTGTGTTATCACATTTAAGAGGCACATGACTAAGGCTTAGACCATAATCTTTTAGTTGTTGTTTCATCCAAAGAATTTGTGCACAACAGCTTCCAGCGGCAATGTATTCCGCTTCGGTGGTAGACAATGCAACACTAGCTTGTTTCTTGCTAAACCATGAGACTAAAGAGCTACCTAGCAAATGGCATGTCCCACTAGTGCTTTTTCGATCTAATTTGCAGCCTGCAAAATCAGAGTCAGAATAACCTACGAGATGATATGTAGTGCCTTTTGGATACCATAATCCAACATTTATTGTGCCTATAAGGTATTTCATTATTCGTTTTATAGCCTTAAGATGAGACTCTTTAGGACAAGATTGAAACCTTGCACATAAACAAACACTAAACATGATATCCGTCCTACTTACCGTAAGGTAAAGAAGTGATCCGATCATACCTCGATATTTCTTAATGTCAACTTCAATACCTTTCTCATCTTTGTCTAAATGTATGGAAGTGCTCATTGGTGTGGCCATTTGCTTGGAGTTGTCCATTTCAAAGCGCTTGAGCAGCTCCTTGCAATACTTGGATTGGGAGATGAATGTTCCTTCCTTCATTTGTTTGACTTGTAAACCGAGGAAGAATGTCAACTCACCCATCATGGACATCTCAAACTCACTGGTCATCATGTTAGAGAATTCCTTGCACAAAGACTCATTAGTGGCACCAAAAATAATATCATCTACATAAATTTGAACCAAAAGAATGTTATGATGTTTGTTCTTAATGAATAAGGTGGTGTCAACCTTCCCTCTAGTGAATCCATTATCCAAAAGAAATTTACTCAAACGTTCATACCAAGCTCTTGGAGCTTGTTTGAGACCGTAGAGTGCTTTCTTGAGTTTGAAAACATGATCGGGAAAGGTATGATCTTCAAAGCCAGGAGGTTGAGCAACATATACTTCCTCTTGGATGAAGCCATTTAGAAATGCACTTTTGACATCCATTTGATAAAGTTTGAAATTCATAGATGATGCAAATGCAAGCAAAAGACGAATAGCTTCTAGACGTGCAACAGGTGCATATGTTTCTTCAAAATCAATTCCTTCTTCTTGATTGTAACCTTTTGCTACCAACCTAGCTTTGTTTCTAGTTATTATGCCATTTTCATCTAGTTTGTTTCTAAACACCCATTTCGTGCCAATTATTGTATGATCAATGGGCCTTGGAACCAATTCCCAAACATCATTACGTTTGAATTGATTTAGCTCTTCTTGCATAGCCAAGGTCCAATGTTCATCATTAATTGCTTCAGAAATAGTTGTAGGCTCAATTTGTGAAACAAATGCAATGTGCCCTATGTTGTCTCTAAGAGAATTTCGAGTACTTACTCCGCGGTTGATATCACCTATTACCGTGTCAAGGGGATGATCTTTGGACTCTCGCCATGCTCTGGGTAATTCTTGGTTGATATCAACCATTGTTTCTTGTATGTCTTCCACTGGGCTTGGTTCTTCTTGTTGAGGTGTAGGTTCTGTGTTTTGCTGAGATGTTGGTTCGGTTGAAGTGCCTCCTTTCTTCCAAAAGTTGTCTTGGATATCTTCTTCTTCCTTATCATCCAATGACATCTTCTCAAGTGTACCTACAAGATCATCACAGAAATCCTTTCTCGCCAAGCGAGCATCATTTTCTGCAAACACAACATGAGGGGATTCCTCAATACTTAAAGTACGTCTATTGAAGACTCTATACGCTTTGTTGTGCAATGAATAACCGAGAAAGATGCCTTCATCAGATTTTCCATCAAATTTTCCTAGATTGTCTTTCCCATTATTATGAACAAAACATTTGCATCCAAAGACTCGTAGATGAGAAATGTGAGGCTTTCTTCCCTTATATAATTCATAGGGCATGTTCATGAGTATCGGCCTTATGATTGCTCGGTTTAACACATAGCAAGCCGTACTCACTGCATCAGCCCAGAAATACTTGGGAATTTTAGCCTCATTGAGCATTGTTCTTGCCATTTCCTCAAGACACCTATTCTTGCGTTCAACAACGCCATTTTGCTGTGGTGTCCGAGGGGCTGAGAAGTCATGCTCAATGCCATGATTATCACAAAACGCTGAAAATTGATTGTTTTCGAATTCACCTCCATGATCACTCCTAATGCTAGCAATTGAACAATCTTTTTCATTTTGAACTTTCTTAGCAAAACTCTTGAAAACACTAAATGCTTCACTTTTGTGAGTTAGAAATAAAGTCCAAGTGAATCTAGAGTAATCATCAACAATTACAAAAGCATAATAATTTCCTCCAAAATTTTTAATTTGTGAGGGACCAAAGAGATCCATGTGCAAAAGTTGAAGTGGTCTAGATGTTGAGACAACGTTTTTGGAACTAAACAAGGCTCTCACTTGCTTTCCCTTTTGACATGCATTGCATATAGAATCCTTTTCAAATTTAATCTTTGGAACACCAACTACTAAATCTTGTGACACTAATTTGTTTAACGTCTTCATATTAACGTGAGCTATTCTACGATGCCATAACCACATATCATCTTCTTTGCTCATTAGACATTTTGAAAACTTTGATGAAGACTCTTCTAAGTTAACCATATAAATATTGTCAATTCTATCACCATGTAGAATGATCTTATTATCACTAAGACATTCTACGGTGCATGACTTGGAATAAAAAATCACACGATTCCCCTTATCACATAATTGACTTATGCTTAAGAGATTGTGTTTAAGACCCTTAACAAGCAAGACATTATCAATGGAAGAAGACTCATCTTTGCCAACCGAGCCAATGCCGATGATCTTTCCTTTGTTGTTGTCTCCAAGGATAACGTTTCCTCCATTTGATGGCTTTATTTGCAAAAATTTGGATGCTTCTCCGGTCATGTGCTTGGAGCATCCGCTATCAAGGTACCAAAGTACACTTGATGCCTTCAAGCATACCTACAAAATCAAATCAATGAGATTTAGATACCCAAATCTTCTTGGGTCCTTGAGTGTTAGGAGCATAGTGGTTATGAGCTTCTTCTTCAGCCCAATGCCTATGCCTAGTGAAACAAACAGGAGCAATGTGTCCTATTCTATTGCAATAATGACAAATGACATTTGGGTTATGCATTCTTCTAGGTTGATAGTAGTTACTATGTTGCTTATACTTATGCACATTACTCACTTTGTTTACCTTAGGTTGTACCTCAGGTTTTTTTTATTTAACTTTATGTCTTTTAGGTTCATTCCTAAAACCTATTCCATGCCTAGTAGATTGGAAATTACCTAGCATAGAATTCAGATTTTTATGAGGAGTATTAAACTTCTTCAAGGTTGTTTTAAGTTGTTCAACTTGTTTCCTTAAAGGTATACATGATGAACATTCCTTTATACTCTTCTTTTCTAGCATCTTATTTTCATCCTTCAACTTCCTATTCTCACATGCTAATTTTTCATTTTGTTCTTTTAAGGAGCCACATGATAAACATTCCTTGGGTGTGTCTAGAGTCGTATTTTCTTCCTTAAGATTCTTATTCTCATTGGACACATTTTCCATATCTTTTTCCAAAGTTATAACTTGTTTCTTTAAACTCTTGTTAACTTTAGAAATAGAAATGAATTCACTATAAAGCTCATCAAATTCATTTTGCAATTCTTCATATGTAAAATTTTCATTTGGAGAAGTGGTACTTACCTCTTCCGGTTCTTCCCTTGCCATGAGACATAGGTTAGCCGTTTCTCCTTCATCGCTATCGGATGATTCATCGCCGGAATCGCCTCCCCATGAGATGTATGCCCTATGCTTCTTGTAGGGCTTCTTCTCCTTTCCCTCCTTTGCTTTGGGGCACTTGGGCTTGATGTGCCCAATCTCTCTACACCCATAGCATTTGGGTGTTCTGGACATCTTTCTCCCTTTTTTTACAAATTCCTTCTTCATGAATTTATGGAATTTGCGGATGACAAGTCCAAGTTCCTGATCGTCATCGCTAGAGTCCGACTCTTGCGTCTTGGAGGTGGAAGCTTTGAGAGCTATGTTCTTCTTCTTTGGTTCCTGCAAAGAGGGCTTAAGAATAGTGGCTTCATAGGTTAGAAGATTACCTCTAAGACTTTCAATGGTTGTGTTCGATGTCCCGATGTTTTCATAGATTGCGTCGGCTTTAGAACGCCATTCGGGAGTGAGGCATCTAAGGACTTTTCTGACCAAGTCCTTGTCGAAGTAGACCTTCTTGAGAGCATGAAGGTTATTTACGATTTTAGAAAATCGTTCGAACTTCTCCTCTATTCCCTCGTTCTCCTTCATTCGAAAGAGTTCATAATCTGCAGTGAGGGAGTGGATTTTGGCCTCTCGAACTTGATCGGTTCCTTCGTAGGTGACCTCCAGCTTATCCCACATTTCTTTTGCGGTTGTGCAGCAAGAGATTTTCCGGTAATCATCGGGGTTGACTGCATAATAGAGCATGTTGATTGATTTGGCATTGTTTTCAACCATCGTAATGTCTGCAGCGTTATACTCCTCCTCCGTCTTTGGCACTGTGATTTCACCAACTTTCTTCGTCGGAATTTGCTCTCCAATCTTCATGATTCGCCAAAGAGCATAGTTGTTGGATTGGAGGAAAATTCTCATCCTCTCCTTCCAGTAGCTGTAATTGGTGCCATCAAAGAGCGGTGGACGAGTAGTGGATTGTCCTTCGAAGAGTCCTGCATAATTACTTGAAGAAGCCATGAAAAGTTTCTCTTAAACGGTTAAGTCTTTCAGAGAGTTAGGCTCCGCTACCAATTGTTAGAACAATAGCCCTACGCTAGAGGGGGGTGAATAGCGTTTATCTGATTAAAACGAAATAAGCAGGAAATAAATGCGGAATTTAAACAATGAAGAACAAGAGAAATTATCCTGGTTCACACACACACTACTTGTGTGGCTAATCCAGTCCTTTAAGAGACTCTCTTGAAGATTCCACTAGCTATGTTAAGCTTAGGGGTGCTTAACAAACCGTTACAAACCTAGAGTTCTAATCACAAGAAACTCTAATCTCTTGCTTGAAGATACCACACTTCAAGACTTCTCTCAAGGAAAGAAAACTCACTCTTCCTATGAGCTGCTACAAGGGAACTAACCTCCCTTAGGATATATAACAACACAATCACTCAAACAAAGGCTCTCACAAGAGTAGATATGAGTTACAGAATTTAAGCTCAAAAAGGCAACTCTCAATCCTCAAAGGATATTGGCTCAATTAAGATTTGTAATGTATGTATGAATGAATAGCATGAATGTAGAGAGTTGATTATTTTTAATCAAGGCTGAAAATGCTCAATTTATAGCTCTGAAAAATTATGGAGCCGTTTAAAATCCACTCAAGAAACAGCTTTGGACAAAACATAATGGGTGCTGAAAAGTTGTCTGCTCAACGGCTAAACATCGATGTTTAAAGGTACAACATCGATGTTTTATCCAGTAAATTTGAATTTTTGGACTAACGGTAACTAAAACATCGATGTTTGCCAATCCAACATCGATGTTATTTTGGCTCGGCGAAATCAATTAAAACTGATGATCTTTGGAACATCGATGTTATTTTGGTTCGGCAAAATTCTTTTAAAACTGATCATCATGGAACATCGATGTTGCTTCAAGAACATCGATGTTATTTTGCTTCGGCGAAATTCGATTTAAGGCATCAATTGAAAGAACATCGATGTTGGGTAATTTAACATCGATGTTTATTTGATTCGGCAAAATTAACTTAAAGCATCATGTGAAGAACATCGATGTTTCAAAACCAACATCGATGTTATTTTGCTTCTGTGAAAATGAGATGAAAACTGATCATTGAAGAACATCGATGTTTAATTTACAACATCGATGTTATTTTGCTTCTGTGAAAATGAGATGAAAACTGATCATTGAACAACATCGATGTTCTAAAGCCAACATCGATGTTTTGCTCATGTAAAAATATTTTCAAATGCAACGGTCATGAGAACATCAATGTTTAGGAATCCAACATCGATGTTCTGAGCCTACTGCCTGTTTTGAAAGATTGTTCAAAGGCAGGAACATCGATGTTTAAATCCACAACATCGATGTTCATGGCTCGAAAAACATTTTTATGCTTGGAAATATGTTATGTGATGCATGAGCAAAATTCATCTTATTTTGAGCCAATAACTTAGAAGAGTTGAGTGTTACCCTCTGTACAATTTATGAATCTAACTCTTCTTGCATGGCTCTTCAATTCTTGTGCTCTTTTATATTGATCCTTTACTCTTGATAGGTTTGCCTTCATTTGCTTGGAGGATTGGTTTGCTGATTTCTTTTTGCTTCATCTTTGTCATGAACTGGAATTGGTTTGTCAATTATCAAAACCTGTAATGAGCCATGAGTTCTAACACTCTCACCGTCCCCGTCTCAACCCACCCATCGCGTCGCCGTGCTGCTGTTTTGAAGCTGCCCCTGCCACCGCTGCCAGAGAAAGGAAAAGGCTTGAGGGCGACGGGTACAGGGACGAGGAACTCGGGGTTGGGTTCCTTGTGTGCTGCCATCGTCTCTGCCTTCTTCCTCTACCCTTCCTCCTCCACCGCCGCAACATAGTGCCGTCATCTTCCCTTTCTTCCTTTTCCTGTTCCTGCGTCTCTGTCTCGCCACCGATCCATCACCCGTCGTCGCCGATCTCGTGGCTGTGTGGGTAAGACGCAACACCGAACATTCTTCCTCTTCCTTTCTTTATTTTCTTTTCTTTTCTTAACCCGACCTCTACCAGTTGCTAATTGGGTCTTGGTGTTCTGTGCTCTCGGCTATGGCTCTGTGACGATTGAATCGTGTTACCTTTGATTGTGTGGGTTGTGTTTGGGGTGTGGATGGATTCGAATTGGTGGGTTGATGTTGTTCCTCTGTGTTTTGGTTTCGGTGGATTTAAGTGTGGTGGTTGGGATGGCATGGTTGTGGCTGCTATGGTTTTGGGTTGGGGTGTTTTGGGTGGCAGACACGGTGGTGTGGTGGAGCTCAGGTTACCGGAGGATTGCTGCGGGTATGGCATGGGTGTTGGTGTTCTCGGGGATGGTCTGCTTGTGGTGGAACTGGATTGTGTTGTTAGTAGAAGAACAGTAGCCGAGGAGTTTGGGCTGCTGTGAACAGTGTTTGGCCGGATTCTGGCGAGTTTCCGGCAGTCCCGGGAATTTTCCGGCGAGCTCAGAAACTGACCTTTGGGTAAAACCCGAGCCTTGGACCATCCATATGCATAACGAACCCGAATGATATAAAACGGACCGGGACATTAAAATAACGCTAATTAAAATTTATTAACTTAATTTGATTAACCTAATTTAATTAACTTATGGTTTTTATTTTATGTCTTTTATTATGCTTTTATTTAATTTGTGCTTTTAATATTTAATTTATGTTCATTTATTTATTTTCTGTTCTTATTTAAATTTTAATTGGGCTATTAAAAGGCCCATTGTATTCAATTTCTCGGTTAAATTCTATTTACATTTTATCTGGGCTCATACAAGGCCCATAATATTTAAATTCCAGTTTAATTTTATTTACGTTTACCTGGGCTCGTATAAGGCCCATTGTATTTAATTTTCGCTTATTTAATTTTATTGGGCTAATTAATAAAAGGCCTATGTTATTTATTAATTTTAATTATGTCTCTTATTTAATTTTCGAAATTATGTTGATATTAGATTTATCCTCCGATGGGCTAAACGTTCGTGAAGGCCTACCGAGTCTAATTTCTAAATTTCCTTAATTATGTTTAATTGAATTTATATTATAAAAGGCCTAGACGTGTGTGTATATATATATATATATTTATTTATTTCCGTAATCCTAAGGTAAAATAATAATAGATTTATACCTTATTTTAATTATTGATTTTAATATTATACAAGTATATACATATATATCGTATAACGTACTGTAACTATTTTCACCGGCATAGATATTGCTAGACTGTATTTCTATTTAATTAATGATTATAGTATATAAGTACTTACGATTAAATAGATTTACTAAATGTAAATATCGTTTACAACGGTTATTTCTTCTAACTAATATATATGAGTATATAGGTCATAACTTCAATTAATTACAAATAGAATTTTTTATGAATAATTATGTTTAATAAGTATTATTTACGTCATATGGACTGTGAGTATTTAACGGGTCGTAACTTGATTTACTTACAAATATATTATCTTAAATAATACACTATGTATAAGTGTACGTATATATGCCTTATTGTCATAAGCGACCTAAGGGCCGGGATATCGGCTTGGACGCTAGGCTTTGGTTTGGATGGATTTATGTTGAACATGATTGGTATATCAGATGGAAAATAGGTTGTCAGTAATCTCCACAAAAATGAATAAGATAACTATGGAAATAATAAGTAGAACTGATAAGCCGTCTAATAACTGTTAACCGGCATCATGCATAATCATCTTGTTTGTGCATTATAAGTGATTACTGTTGTTATATTATAGGAATATCAAGGCTTAACCGGATACCAGCTTCCGAGGAGTATCAGGTGAGGTTGCATATACGTCATTCCACCCGTGATAGCCGGGATGGTTGGTCTTGGAACTACATAGGTTCCATTGCATCTTATGGTTTATTGCTGTTGATATCTGTGTGACATTTGTTGATATTTGTTGTGAAGATTTGTACGTTGCTGAGATTGCTTTGATGGGCTGTGATGTGATATGTTCATATGCATGTTGTCTCATGATCATACCCTGAGAGGTTGTCAGTCCTTGGTATAGTTGGTTGCCGTGGTCGGCATCGGTTGTCGGCTTGCGAATGTATGTTGTTGTCGTTGGTCGTGTGTGGTCTACTGTTGTTGGCATCGGTTGCCAGTTGTCTTTTGTTGGTTGTCGGTTTCTTTGATAATTGTCAGATGAGTATCACTTGTCGTTTTTGATCGGATATTGAGATATGTTAGTTGTCGGCTGTGGTCGACGGTTGGATGATTGTTAAGGGTATGTCGATACCTAAAGATCGAGCTTAAAGAGAATTGATGTTGTGGTTACGAGTTGTTGTGGTGACTACTGTTACCGTATTGTGTTGTGATTCTACTCGGGGACCGGTTTGTGATATTGATTGGGTATGGTCCGTGCAGGTTGCCGGCTACCCGGTGAGCGAGGCTCACGTGATTTGAGTTTGTTTTGGTACCGGGTTAGATGATCGGCAAGCACAGTATCGGTGTGTTACCATACGATGAGGAACCTCTGTTGAGTATAGTATGTCAGGACTAGAGTATGTATTATATAGTCTGTAGAGACTGGGTCGAATACCCAATACGTAGTCGAGTTGAAGTGTCCCGGTCGGGCACTAGTGTATGGTACAGTCAGTATTGGATGGTCAGTGCATTGCATAGTCGATGGGGTGGACATTTGCATGGTCGGCATTGTTCTTTGTGACCGTGTTTGATCAGTGTTCTGTTCACTACTTGTATGTCGTATTGATGTGTTCTTGACTACTAAGTATATGCTATGTTGTTCATCATGGGTTATGTGTCGTTGAGATTATGGAGAATCTCACCCCTCACCTGCCCCATCGGCAGGCTACGTTGTTCTTTGTGCAGGTATGCATCATGGCAGGCTGCGGCATCTCCTCTGACGGATCTGGATCCATAGTTGCATCGAGTCGATTCATACTTTTGCTGTAATTATTTAAATGCTTCCGCTGTGCTAATGATACTGTTATACCCGAGGTCGGGTGACATGATATTATCTTTGGGCCGTTGGGCCGGATTTTCCTGTTGTATTTACTGTCTGTGCCACATGTCGACACTGGTATTTGGTAAATACTGTTTATTGGATAAATTTGGGTCGGGGTGTTTCAAATTAACCTCTTAATCATGGTTAATTATTTAAGTGGGTAGATATGTGACTTAACATAATTAGTCCATGCATTTATTGATAATTTTTAATTTATTTTTTGGTTCAATTATTTGCTTACTACAGGAGGAAAATTTCTAAATATATGATTTCTTGAATGTTCAATTATAATTAATTGATATTATAAATATTACACTAATTTTTTCCATAAACTCATTTCCTATTTATATTTGTATAAATGTTAAATTCATTTATTCAAATTAATTAAATAAAATTTTTACATAGATACTTATAATTAAATTTTAAGGTAGCTAATATTTTTTTTGTAAGGATACATGCCCATTATAGTGCAAGAACATATTATGGAAATTAGTTTTAACATTTTTATTATATGTAGTTCAATTAATATTAATGAACAATGATTTTACTTTCCTAAATAATTATTAATTTTTATGGCCATTACAGTACGAGAATATATTCTTTTTCATAGTATGAGAATCAAGGACGGATTTAGGAATATTGTTTAGTGTAGGCAAAAAAAGAAACATTATATAACCAATTGTGTCCAAATGAAAATTTTAGTGTCAAACATTAAAATTAATTAAGTATTAAAATTATTTAATATGTGTTTTAGTAGATCAATTATGTAAAAATTCTATCTAATAATAAGCTATTATTTAGATTAAAAAACTTGTTTAAAAAAACTTAAATTATATACTTATATTTTTAAATCATTAAGGAATTTTTTACAAATTTATTTTGTTATGTAATAATTTTTCATTTTCATTTTGGAAATAATAAATAATTGGTTCATTATTAATCAAATATTTTTTTTAATGTATGGGCAACTTACAAAAAAAAAAGAAAAAAGGAAAAGAAAATATGAAACACCCCGACCCAAAATTACCCAACATACAGTATTTACCGACAACAGTGCCGACACGTGGCACAAACTGTGTAATACAATAGAAGAATGGACCATTCGCCCAATGTAATAAAAATCACCCGACCTCGGGTACCTCAACATCAACAGCACAGCGGAAGCATTTATAAACTCAATATCAACATATGCAAAGCCCGATGCAAACTTATGGATCCGAGTCCTGTCTGAGGGTACACTGCAGCTTGCCATGTACGTTTCTGCACAAAGAACAACGTAGCCTGCCGATGGGGCAGGTGAGGGGTGAGATTCTCCTTAATCTCACCGACACATAACCCATGATGATCAACATAGCATATATTTAACAGTCAAGAGCACATCAATATGGCATACGAGTCATGTCCAGTATACAGAACAAATGCAGTCACAAAGAACAATGCGGACTATGCAAATGTCCACCCCATCGACTATGCAATGCACTGACCACCCAATACTGACTGTACCATACAATAGTGTCCGACCAGGACACCTCAACTCAACCACATGTTAGGCAACCGACCCAGTCTCAACAGACTATACAACACATACTCTAGTCCTGACAGACTATACTCAACTGAGGTTCCTCATTGTATGATAACATACTGTTACTGTGCTTGCTGATCTCCTAACTCGGTACCAAAACAATCTCAAATCACGTGAGCCTCGCTCACCGGGTAGCCGACAACCAGCACGGACCATACCAAATCAACATCACAAACCGGTTCTCGGGTAGAATCACAACACAACACGGTAACAACAGTCACCACAGCAACTCGTAACCACAACAACAACAATTCTCATTAAGCTCGATCTCTGGGTATCAACATACTCTTAAAAATGACAATCATCTAACTATCGACCACAACCGACAACCAACATATCTCATTATCCGATAAAAAATGACAAGTGATACTCATCCGACAATTACCAAAAGAAGCCGACAACAAACAAAGGACAACTGGCAACCGATGCCAACAACAATAGACTACTCACGACAAACGACAACAACTAACACCCGTAAACCGGAAACCTATGCCGACCACGGTCAACCGACTAAACTAAGGACTGACAACCTCCCAGGGTATGATCATGAGACATCATGCAAATGAACATATCACATCACAGCCCATCAAAGCAAAAGCACATCTTAATCAAGACTGAACCAGGGCTAAAAGAACATCTTTAATTATTACCAATTTTATCTTCCGGGCCCCGTCACTGGATAAGCTAGGGTCGTACCAGGTTATCAATTAATTCCGGATGCCAGGTCAAAGAGAACATACCAAACCTGGGCCACGTCCCCAAATATCAAACCGGGTATAACAACCCAACCAAACCGGGATAAACATCCCCAAACCAAGTAACCGACCATAGCATCCCAAAATTAATCTTCAAACCATCGGGTCGTACCACTACTTTCCACGTGACAATTAAATCATCATCTCAGTTTCAATTCCAAATTTCCATTTCCATATCCATTATCCTTTCCTCAATTATCCATAGTCAATAGTCCAACATCAATCTCAACACAATATCCAAGAGTCAATAACACAGTCCAACAATCACATCAGCAATAACCACAGCAGTCAAATAACCAACAATGACCATCTCAGCAATTCAATCACACAACAAAGCACACAAAGTAATACAGGCACATATCAAGGGTTATCCATCCTCACAACAAATATCAACAAATATCACAAAGATATCAACAACAATAACCATAAGATGCAATGGAACCTATGTAGTTCCAAGACCAACCATCCTGGCTATCACGGGTGGAATGACGTGTATGCAACCTCACCTTGGCCTGTTATTAACTCTGGGTTTCCACCACGAGTTCCAAAGTCGGTTCCTCATTGAACTGCTCGGTATCAACTCCTATATAACACATAGTATGCATACATAAGATGCACAGCAATGGTATGCGAATGAAAGTCTAATGCTGTAACCGTAAAATAAAACACTATGCCCACTCGGTTACTGCCTCGAGTTGTATTCCATTTTCATTATCATTTACCATTTAATTCCAAGTCAAAATGATAATTTACCATATTTATAGCCGGGTACTATTCCGATAAAATATTTTCACAAAATAATTATATGGCATATATTCCTTTCCAAAAATAATTCTATAAAATATTTTTTTCTATATCACATATTCTTTTTCAAACATATTTTCATAAACATAATCATTTACCAATGCTGTTATAAAGTATATGCCATAACATACTATATATATTTTTTTCAGAAAATGATAGCTTATATATTTTTTCCAAAATTTCATAGTACGTATATCCTTTTCTAAAAAGTATTTACTATATAATAATTTTTCAAAGGATATGAATCACGTTATAATTACCTTGATTACCGAAAATAATATTATGTCAAAGTATTTATTTCATTTATCTTCAAAACTATAATTATATACTATATATATACTTTTCCAGAAATATACCATATATATATATATTTTCAGAAATTGTATACTTTTTTTTATTTCCGGATAGGGCCAGTCCAAAAGGATTAGACCAACCCAACCAAGCATAGCACAGGTGTCAGGCCAAGGCTCAGGTCAACAGCTCGGCCCAAGAATCCTAGCCCAAAGTCAACCCAGACCAGACCAAGCCACGACCCGGTCGCGAAACGGGTCAAGCTCGACCCATCCGGGTCGTCTTCAACCCCGGGTTACTTACCTGCAGCGACGACGACGAGACGCGAGGCGAGGCAGTGCGCGTCGGGAGGAGGCGATGGTGCAAGGAGGAAGGAAGGCGACGAACGGCGTGGCTGCAGGCGGCGGCGGCAGCACGGGGAAGGAGACGGCAGAGGTGGAGGCGCGTCTTGGTGTGCAGCAGGGAGGAGCGGCTGGCGACGCTTGGAGAAAGCGGCGGCTGCTGCGTGATGCAGGAAAGAAGGAAGAGGAAGGTGGAGGACAAGGTGGCGGCGAGCTGGTGGTCTCGGGTGGTTGGTGGTGGCAGTTCACGGTAAGGGAGAAGAGGAAGAAGAAAGAAGAGAAATAGGGGTATGGGGTTGTTGGCAAAACGACACAGTTTTGCTTGGGGGTGTGTGTTTCTTTTTTTTTCTCTTTTTTTTTCCTGGTTTGGTTGGTCTGTGTGGCTTTGCAGGTGCAGGAAAAACGAAGTTGAAGGAGATGAAGATGCTACTGAGGTTTGCAGGAAGAAGATGGTGGTGTGGTGTAATGGAAAGCTGAAGAAACACAAGTTAAATAGACATGCAAACATACTAGTGAGGCACAGGTGAAAGCACTAGGCACACAGGAAAGAGGCGGCTGAATAATTGAGCTGTCTCAATTATGTGGTACTATGCAACATGTGAAGTGTGACCCGCCTGGACCAGAAAATATCCAATATACCCCCTTACCTTTATTTCTGGTCCGTTAACTCGAGGATAAACCCGACTTTTCTGAAGATTTCTGGACCCGAAAAATTCCAACTTTGGTCCATAAAATCTGCAGAAAAATCCCGAACATGGGACAAGGCTCGTTTTCGGAACCTGATGCACGAATTACCATAAATTAATTATCCAAGATTAATTCATTCGGTAAATCACTGTATAAAAACTTTTACGTACCTGGTAAAAATGCAAAATTATCTGGGTTGTTACAGCAAACCTTATGTTTAATATTTTAACTTAATCTTTGTAAAACATAAGC
Source organism: Turnera subulata (assembly GCA_028386065.3). Lineage (NCBI taxonomy): Eukaryota > Viridiplantae > Streptophyta > Magnoliopsida > Malpighiales > Passifloraceae > Turnera > Turnera subulata. The sequence goes on along the minus strand of JAKUCV010000352.1, from coordinate 34,558 downwards.
ATGATTTAACAATTTTTCTTTTATAAAAATTCAAAGTAAATCTCCAAAGAATAATATATTAAATATTATGGGAATAAAAGATGAAATTTATTTTTAAACTATAATTGGTAAATTATTGTAACAAAAATATCATAGCAAAATAATGGTAATATTACTACTAATGTTGATTAGGAGAATAAAATTATTAATGGTAAAAATAATAACAATAATAATAATTTTGAGAGTAGTCAAAGTAATAATGAAAATAATGAAAAATGACTCGGATTGGTAAAATCCTTGATTAACAGCGATAAGATTTTATTAACCACCGTAAAAGTCAAAACAACTTGGTAAAAATCACGAAAATTTTACCCGGGTCGTTATAAAATATATAAAGAAAGAAGCTATAAGGCAAGATTTATATTATCCTATTAAGGAATTAAAACTTATAAAAAAGAAGGAAAGCGACACTAAAATCAACTCTGTGTAAAATTAAGGGAAAGATCTAGTGAATATTTTGAGATTTTTTAAAGAATAGAAAAGTGTAACAGCCCAGGTAAAAATGTCATTTTTACCGGGACTGTTTAAGTTAATTTACAGTAATTTACCATTGATTTTAATCTTGGGTAATTAATTCGTGGTAAATCAAGCATTGGATTTCGAAACCGAGCCTTGTCCCACGTTCGGGATTTTTCTGCGGATTTTACGGACCAAAGTTGGAATTTTTCGGGTCTAGGAATCTTCAGAAAAGTCGGGTTTATCCTCGAGTTAACGGACCAGAAATAAAGATAAGGGGGTATACTGGATATTTTCTGGTCCAGGCGGGACACACTTCACATGCAGCATAGTACTGCATAATTGAGGAGCTCAATTATCAGCCGCCTTCTCCTATTCTGCTTGTGAACTGCCTGTGTAGCTTGTGACTTACCAGTAGTTTTGCCTGCCTATAAAACTATTTTTCATTTGCTTTTCCAGTGCACCTCATCGCCTTCATCACCTTCTACAAAAACTCCACCTGCAAAACCTCTGCCAACCTTCCTTCATCAAACCAGGAAAAGAAAAAGAAAAAAAAAACAAGCAAGACAACACACCCACACGTCACCATTTTCACCATCCTCCCCTCTCCCTTTCATTTTCTTCTTCTCCAACCCGTGGCCGTGAACCACCCAAGACCACCACCGGCCAAGCCTCACACGGCGCCACCATCTTCCTCCTTCCCTGCTCCTTGTCGCCGTAATCCAGCCGACGCCGCTCCTCCCTAAGCCGTCACCGTCATCTACCTTTCTTTCCTCCTCCCCTCGTCGTCATTCTCCTCCTCGTCGCTACAACCGACGCAGCCGCCGCCGCCAAGCACCACCTACGGTCGCGCCCTCCTCGTCGCACTCCCTCGCATCGCCTCGCCTTCGTCCCAGTGCCGTCTCTTTCCCGTTCTGCTGGCGCCGTCGCCGCTGCAGGTGAGCTGCAAATCCGGGGTTGTTGATGACCCGGTTGAGTTGTGGTCGGGTTGACCCGACGGGTCGCGGGTCGTGAGCTGGTGGGTTGCGTTTTGGGTATGGAGTTTGGGTTTTGGCTTGGATGGGCTGATGTGTTGTTGGGCCTACTGTGTGGGCTGGCGCCTGGGCTCCTGTGAGGGACTTGGGATCAGCCCATGTGGTAGGTTGGGCTTGACACTATTTGGCCCAGGCCATTAAAAAAAGAAAAGAAAATAAAATCTGGGGAAAAGGAATAATTTTGGAAAATATAATTCTGAAAAGGAAAATAATTTTAGAAAATGTTATATTTTTGGAAATAATATTTTGGGGATATATATATGGTAAATAAAAATTATTATGAGGGAATAAATTTTGAAAAGGGTATTTTCAAAGTATTATATCGGAATAATATCCGGGTATAAGTATAAGTATGGTATTTTGACACATGAATAATAAATGGTGAATTATGATGATAATGGAGAATTAACCCGGGGCAGTAACCGAGACGAGTCAGTATTTATTTTTCGGTACACAGTATTAGCATGGCATTTGCATATCACCTTATGTGTGCATATTATTTGATTGATATAGGAGTTGATAACGAGCAGTTTGCTGAGGAACCGGACTTGGAATCTGTTGGACATTTCCATAATTGATAATCGGCTAAGGTGAGGATGAATAACCTTTGTTATATTGCCTGTAATACTTTGTGTGCTTTGTTGTTGGATTGAACTGCTGAGATGTTCATTGTTGGTTACTTGACTGTTGTGATCATTGCTGTTGTGGTTGTTGGACTGTGATATTGATATTGTGATGAGATTGATGTTGAACTATTGACTGTGGATAATTGGGAAAAGGATAATGAAAATTGGAAATGGAAATTGGAAATTGAATTTGAGATGATGATTTAATTGTCACGTGGGAAGTAGTGGTACTACCCGATGGTTTGAAAATTTATTTTGGGATGCTATGGTCGGTTATTTGGTACGGGATGTTGATCCCGGTTGTTCTTTGGGTTGCTGAACCCGGTATGGTAATTTTGGGTTGTTGAATCCGGTTTGGTTATTTTGGGTTGTTGAACCCGGTATGGTAATTTTGGGATGTTGATCCCGGTATGGTATTTTTGGGATGTTGATCCCGGTATGGTATTTTTGGGATGTTGATCCCGGTATGGTATTTTTGGGATGTTGATCCCGATATGGTAATTTTGGGACGTGGTCCCGGTATGGTAAGATTTGGTATGGTTCTCTTTGACCTGGCATCCGGAATTAATTGATAACCTGGTACGACCCTAGCTTGCCCAGTGACGGGGGCCCGGAAGATAAAATTGGAAATAATAATAAATATTCTTTTGGTCTTGGCTCAATCTTGTTTGAGATGTGCTGTTGTTTTGCTTGTGTTTACTTTACAGTATTGTAGTTGCCTGCATATCACTGTTTATCCTTCGTCGGTGAGCACTTCGGACTCACCCCTCGCCTGCGGGGTTTCATCCCGTAGGTTAAGTTGTTTCGTAGTTCAGGTACGACGTTCGTTGGCTGCTGCTTTCTTCTCCACCTGACTCCGGATCCATACCTCCGCTGCATGTGCATATAAGTCTTCCGCTGCTGTGTTATATATGTTGCTGTGTTGCTGCTTTCCTATATGGCTTATGATGATGTTTATACTGGATATCCTGCTGCTGTCGAGCTAGTGTGTGGTTTGAATAATGGTCCCCGTGTATGGGTGACAGATGATGTTTCTGTTGTACTTGGATTTACCGTGTAGTATTTTGACTGCAATGTACTGTCTGTTCTATTAATAAGAATAGTTTTGGCACGTGTTTACTGTGTACGGTAAATACGGGTCGGGACGCTTCAAAAAGAGATAGTGATAATCCTAAGGAAACCATGGAGAAAAAATAGCCATAAAGAAAGGAAATCTTTGGAAAAATTAAATATCTTATAATATTTTTGGAAGATCCAATGTATTCAGTTACCCACAGTGACTACACTGTGTGAACGCCCCGACCTGTATTTACCGCACACAGTAAACACGTGCCAGAACTATTCTTATTACAGTAGCAGACAGTACATACAAAATAAAATACAATACCAGTAATCTCAGAGACAACATCCGTCACCCCGACACCGGGGACTATTATTCAAACCACAACAGCAGTAGCAGAAACATACAATACGTGATCTCGCCAAACATATAATACATGATACAGCAGCAAATAAAATATCAGCAGCGGAAGACTTAGAATGAGATGCAACGGAGGTATGGATCCGGGGTCTGGTGGAGTAGAAACAGCAGCTGGCCGAACCACGTACCTGTACTACGAGCAACTCATCCTACGGGATGAAACCCCGCAGGCGAGGGGTGAGTCCGAAGTGCTCACCGACGAAAGATAAACAGTAATATGCAGGCAACACAATACTTTCGAAGTAAAATTCCAGCAAAAGTCATAACAAGAATCAACTAGTCAAATAACTGAGCCAGGACCAAAAGAATGTTTATTATTATCAAATTTTATCTTTCGGGGCCCTGTCACTGGACAAGCTAGGGGCCAGACCTGGTTATCAACATGTTCTGGGTGCTAGATCAATCCAGGGATCGACATCCCAAAATAGTAACCCAGGGATTGACATCCCAAAAATATAATAACGGGATAGACATCCCAAGCATAGACATGCTTAACATAAGTAACCCAGATCATAGCCACCACAAAACAGTCTCTAACCAACTAGTCGTACCACTACTTTCCTAGTGACAAATAAGTCGTCAACACAACTTCCAATTATCCAATTATCTCATCATATCAATAAATTCACAACCAACAAATCAACAACAGCAGCAATAATACCACAGTCAAACTCAAATGGCTCAGCAGTTCAATCAGGAAAAATAATCACAGAAAAACAAGCACAGCATCATGTGCAACATATCATAGGTTATCCATCCTCACCTTAGCCGATTTCCCTACTCTTGGAAGTCCTCAAACTGTCCCGGCTCCGGTTCCTCGGGATACTGTTCGTTATTGGCTCCTATATAGCAAATAGTAACACATACTCACATAAGATGCACATAAATGCAAATGATGCTATACCGTAAAAATAAAACTAAACTGATTCGTTTACGTCCCGGTGAACCCCGTTATCATCATCATTCACTATTTATTATTCCTGCGTCAAGATTCCATACTGTATTTATACCCGGTTATTATTCCGGTATTTACTTTGATAATACCCTTTACTTATTTATTTTATAAGTCTGTACCTCCTAAAATAATTATTATTAACCATATACATATTCCTAAAATAATATTGCATCAAAGGACTTATTTCATTTGTCCTCACAAATATAATCATATACCATGTATATACTTTTCTGCCGTATTTTCCAAAAATACACTTATCATAAAATATTTCTTCAAATGCTAACGTACTTTTATATTTTTCTCCTAAAAAATAATTATCATAACTTATATTCAAAGGTACTAGCTATTTTAAAATAATTTTCCTAGAAATTAATTGCATGTCTATAAAAAAGAATTTTTCTGGTACAGCATTTTCGTAGTATACATCTTTAAGGGTACTTACCATAATTTAATAATCATGTAGTATTTATCTTAATCCTTTAAAAATGTTATTATAGGGTAATTATTTCGTTAATTCCGCAATTATAACTACTTACTATTTGTTACTCTTTTTCCAGAAAATTTTCAACCATATATATTTATTTGTTAACATATTTATATATTTTTTTCCAGTTTTATTTCCTACTATTATTATTATTATTATTTATCCTCTTCTTTTTTTTAATTATTTCGGACTGGGCCAAGGTCCAGGCCCAAGCCCAGTGTGCTGAAACCCATTTCTTAGCCCAGATTAAATCCAACCCAACTCACACCAAGCCCAACATCTAAAACCCAAAACCCAGAGGAAAGCCCAGGCCCAAATGAACAGTCCGGTCTGAGCCCAGGCCAGGGACCCGTCGGGTTAACCCGGCCCGGCCACGACCCGGCTGCTGAAACGGGCAGGGAGGGGTTGTCTTCAACCTGCAGCTCACCTGAGTTGCAGCGACGGACACACGCGAGCAGGGACGGCTGCAGGTGCGGTCTGGCGGCGCGAAGGCAAGGTGGCAACGCGGCGACGTCGAGGTGCAAGTCGGTGGCGGGCTCGCTCGGTGTCTTCACGCGAAGGTGGAGGTGTGATGGTGGATGTCTCCGGTGGTCGCAGCGGCAAACGAGGAGGAGGGAGAAAGAAGCAGCACGACGTCGATGGCGGCGAGTGTGGTGATGAGTAGTGGCTCGCGGTGGTGGTCGGGTTTGGTGGTGTCGGCCGTGGAGCTTGTGGTGGCGGTCGGTACGGGTGGTGTGTCGTGTGTGTTTTGTGTGTTTTTGTTTCCTTTTCTTTTTTTTTCTAAGTAATACTAATAATGCATCCGGCAGAATATTTTTTGTGCAGAGGGGAAAATGAAGGTATCTGGGTGTCTGGGTTTTGCTTGCAGAAGCAAAGCAAAGGTAAGTTTTTTTTTATTTTTGCAGCCAGAGGAAGGACACAGGCTAGGAAGCTGCCTGGAAAAATCAAGAAGGTGTAAGGAAGAAGAAATTGTTTATCTTGTAGGAGAAGGAGAAGATTGCCGGGTGAAGCTTCTTGGTGAAGAGGAAGCTTCACATGGCAGGAGAAAAACGTGTGCAAGTGTGTTCCACACACTTGAGCGGGTATCGTCCGGACCAGCAAATAACTAAAGTACCCTCAATACTTTATTTCTGGTCCGTTCTTTCGAGGTTAAACCTGTCTTTCCTCGAAATCCCTGGACCCGAAAAATACCAACTCTAGTCCGTAAAATCCGCAGAAAAATATACAACGTGGGGTAAGTGTCGGTTTCAGAATCCGATGCATAATTTACCCTGAAATAATTACCCAAGATTAATTTCATTAGGTAAATTACTGTACAAAGCTTTTACAGTCCCGGTAAAAACGTAAATTTTTACCCGGGCCGTTACAGTCTACCCCCTTAAAGGAATTTCGTCCTCGAAATTCATTCTTATTCTATGAAGAGATGCGGATACTAGGACCGCATGTGTTCTTCGACCTCCCAAGTAGACTCGTTAGCGGAATGCTTGCTCCACTTGACCTTAACCATGGGAATGGTACGGTTCCGCAACTGTCGAACTTCTCGAGCAAGAATCTGCTCCGGCACTTCTGTGTAGGTGAGGTCCTCTGCTACCTCATCATCCACTAGGGCCACAATATGGCTAGGTCCGATCGATATCTCCTCAGCATAGAGATATGGAACACGTCATGAATACGTGATAGCTCGTCAGGTAAAGATAACCTGTAAGCTAGTGGTCCACTTCTCTCCACGATCTCATAGGGTCCGATATATCTCGGGCTCAGCTTCCCTCTTTTGCCGAACCGAATCACACCCTTCCAAGGTGCTACTCTGAGGAAAACCTTCTCACCAACATTGTACTCCATCTCTCATCGGTGCTTGTCGGCGTAGCTCTTCTGCCGATCTTGAGCAGCTCTCATACATTGTTTCACCGTCTGGATCTTGTCCACTGTCTGTTGGACTAATTCTGGTGCAACGATCAGTCTCATACCTTCTTCATCCCAACACACTGGACTCCTACACTTCCTTCCGTAGAGGGCCTCAAAAGGTGGCATACCAATGCTGGAATGGTAGCCGTTGTTATAAGCAAACTCTGCCAAGGGTAGATACTTATCCCAACTCCCACTAAAGTTAAGTGCACAAGCCCTCAACATATCCTCCAGTGTCTGTATGGTCCTCTCAGACTGTCCATCTGTCTGAGGATGAAAAGCAGTACTGAAGCTTAACTTAGTTCCCAAAGCTGCTTGTAAGCTCTTCCAGAAACGTGATGTAAACCTCGGATCCCTATCTGAGACTATAGACTTTGGAATCCCATGTAGTCTCACAACCTCAGCAACATACTTACTCGCCAATGTGTCCATGGTATCAGTTTGGCGGATAGGTAGAAAATGTGCCGATTTTGTTAATCGATCAACGATGACCCAAATAGCATCATGCTGCCTCCGAGTCATCGGTAAACCAATCACAAAATCCATAGTGATCATCTCCCACTTCCACTCTGGCACTGTCAAGGATCTCAACTTTCCTACTGGAGCTTGATGCTCAGCTTTCACCTGTTGGCAAGTGAGACATCTTGCAACATACTCAGCTACATCCTTTTTCATACGAGGCCACCAGAAATGACTCTTCTGGTTCTGATACATCTTGGTGCTTCCAGGATGCATCACATATGGCGTCATATGACCTTCTTCCAGGATCTAACTTCGCAAGCTGCTAACATTGGGTACACAAACCCGTTCTCCAATCATCAGTGCTCCATTATCAGCTATACGAAACTATCTCCTTTTCCACTCCTTACTCCTTCCTTAAGCTTGACCAGGTCGGGATCTCCATCTTGTAACTCCACTATCCACCCTCTTAGGTTAGACTTGACACTCATGTGTGCCAGTAAAGCTCCTGTATCATCAACTGATAAACCAACTCCCAGCTTCCTTAACTCGATAAGTGAGAACATCGAGTAACTAGTGGAAGCATCTTCTGGTTGTCTCCGGCTTAAGGCATCAGCTACCACATTAGCCTTTCCTGGATGATACTCGATAGTACAGTCACAATCATTAAGTAACTCAACCCAACGTCTCCGTCGTAGGTTAAGCTCCTTCTGAGTCATGATGTACTTAAGACTCTTGTGATCGGTGAAAATCCAACACTTCTCTCCAAACAAATAGTGTCTCCAAATCTTCAGAGCCAAGATCACAGCTGCCATCTCAAGATCATGCGTCGGATAATTCTTCTCGTGAGTCCTTAATTGCCTAGAGGCATAGGCAATCACCCGTCCTTCTTGCATCAGCACGGCTCCTAAACCAAGTCCCGATGCATCACAAAACAACACATACTCAACACCAGGCTTGGTACTGTCAAAACTTGTGCTGTAGTCAGCTTCTTCTTAAGCTCCTCAAAACTCTGCTGACATTCTGGGCTCCAAACAAATGCCTGTTCTTTCCTTAATAGCTTGGTCATGGGTCGGCTAATAAGGAAAAACCTTCAATGAACCTCTAATAATATCCTGGAAGTCCAAGGAAACTTCTGACTTCGGATACATTCTTGGGTGGTTCCCACTCCAACACGGCCTTTACCTTGGCAGGGTCAACCTTAATTCCATCCCCGCTAACCACATGTCCAAGAAAAGAAACTTCTCTAAGCCAAAATTCACACTTGCTGAATTTGGCATACAATTGCTTCTCCCGTAACCTCTGTAACACTATCCTCAAATGCTCTTCATGCTCCTCCTTGCTCTTAGAGTAAATAAGAATGTCGTCGATGAAGACCACAACAAACTTATCTAAAAACTCATTCAGGACCAAGTGCATCAAGCACATGAACACTGTTGGTGCGTTGGTCAATCCGAACGGTACCACTGTGAACTCGAAATGACCATACCGTGTGCGGAAGGCAGTCTTCGGTATGTCCTTCTCTGCAATCTTGATCTGATGATACCCAGACCGAAGATCAATCTTGGAAAACACAGTGGCTCCTTGCAACTGGTCAAACAAATCATCAATCCTAGGCAACAGGTACTTGTTCTTAATTGTCACCTTGTTCAGCTGGCAGTAGTCTACACACATCCGCAAGCTACCATCCCTCTTCTTGACAAACAGAACTGGTGCACCCCATGGTGAAGTACTGGGTCTGATGTAACCCTTTTCTAACAGCTCATCCAACTGCTTCTTCAGCTCCTGAAGCTCTATTGGTGCCATCCTGTATGGAGCCATCGATATGGGTGTGACTCCTGGCATCAGTTCGATGGTAACTCAACTCTCTGTCAGGTGGCAATCCTGGCAAATCATCTGGGAAGACATCAAGGAACTCCTTCACTACTGATATATCTCCTGGGGTAGGATCCCGTACATCTTCACTTGTGATGTGGTTCAGCAACACATTTGGACCATGCGGCTTCGCTCCAGGATCCTGCATAGCAGATATGCTACACGTGGCAACAGCTCTCCTAATACCGGCTACCAAAACTTGTCGTCCCTTATCGGAAGTCAGCAGCACTTCCTTAGTCCGACAGTTCACCAGGGCATTATATCTTGACAACCAATCCATCCCTAGGATTATGTCAAATCCCCCCATGTTCATCACCACCAAACGAGCTAAGAAAACCTCATCATCATAAGAAAGGAGAACATCCTTGCATGCTTATGTTAATGTCACCACTATGCCCGCGGGTAATCTAACCCTTAACGGACTTGCTAAACTCTCTTCCTTACAGCTATGTTGTATGGCAAAACTTTGAGCGATAAAAGAATGTGTGGCACCAGGATCAATCAAAGTGTATGCAATACTACCGAAAGTTGTAAAGGTACCTGCAATAACATCAGCGTTCTCGGGATCATCCTCAGTCGTGATCACAAATGCCCTCGGAGCGGCTGCACTCTGGTTCATAGCTGACTAAGTCCGAGTAGGAGCAGCTCCACGTCCACGACCTCGGCCAACTCCAGAACCACTAGGTACACTGGCCACTGATGCTTGTACAATTTGGGCAGGAATAGGAACTCCAGATCTTCCCAACCTAGGACACGAACTCCGAAAGTGCCCAACCTCATTGCACTCAAAGCACCTCACCTTAGACAGAGGAGGTCTAGGGCGAGTGTCTCTGGATGAAGTCCCTCCAGACTGAGTCCATGAACTCCCACGATTGTTGTTGTAGCCTCGACCCTGGGACACTGGCATGGATTGAGTCTGTCCATACCCTGACCTGTTACCGACATTCTGGAACCTCTTGTTCTGATTCCCAGCATTCTGTGCGAATTTCCTCTTCCGGACTTCTTCCATCTCTCTCTCGTTCCCCATCCAAATAACTTCTGCTCGAAGAGCATCTGCAAGCATATCCTGATAATTCTCATAAACCTTGCATCCCATGACTGTCTGGATGTAGGATCGCAAGCCATCCCAAAAACGCTTGCATCTGGCCTCTGGTGTGGACACATACTCCGGTGCATAGATGGACAAACGATCAAACTGGATCTCACAGTCGTTCACCGACTGTCCAATTCACTGTCGCAGACCCAGAAATTCTCGCTTGAGCTGGTCCTGGTAGACATCGGTAACAAACTTCCTCCGGAACATCTCAGTGAACTGTGCCCAAGGCATGGTGACTGGTTTCGCCATGTCACGTGTTGCCGAATCCCACCAATCCACAGCAACATTGCGGAACATGGATGCAACATACCTAGCCTACCTGTCCTCGGTGCATCTCAGCTTCAACATCTCTCGGTGAGCTTGACGGAGCCATTCGTCAGCTGCCTGTGGGTTAGTAACCCCTGTGAAAGCATCTAGACCTAGCTTAGACAGCTTGGTGTAAACAGGATCCTCAACAGGTCCCTGATTCTCCTATTCACGGGCTTCCCTGGCCTCTAAACGAGCATCCCTGGCTTTCTGACGCTGCAGAATCTTGATGAGTGTGAAATATGCATAGTTTTAGGCATGATTTAAGATATAATTTGCCCTCAATTCGTCATGATTATATGCCTTCTATGTACTATTCCACCATATTCCTCCAAATTCTAACCCTTACTGTATGATTAGTGATTTCAGGTGCATTCCAGCCAATTTGGGATGATTTCATTGAAGAATTTGATGATATAGCCTCAGTTACAGCATGAGCCTGTTGCAGAACCCTTGAAACTGTTCTTGAGGCTGTTGTTCATTACAAACTCAATTAAAGGACTGATTCTACCTGAAAATCACAAGATTTCCACTGAAGCGCATTATCCCAGCTCATTTCCAGGTTGTCCCCATGACACCTCATTAAAAGCAGGGGAGGCAAAAACCAAACCAAAGAAGAGCCGCAATTAAGCCTTGCACAGCCTCAGTTCGTATGGCGACAGTCTCATGTTGTGCGACCTGCAGAACACAAATTTGGAGGAACAATATTAAATTGCACCACTTGCTCATCCCGCACATGGAGCCTGCAAAACACAACCTGAGTGCTTTGGAATAACTTTTGGCAGAGGAGAATAATAATCATAGTGCCCAGAAGGTGGCCAGAGGAATTACCCATTAAAAAACTCCAATATTCCCTCTGCCAAACCTGCGGCCCACTACCAACCCACCAATCAACTTTCTGTCCATCATGCCTATCCTAACACACACGTTGGAGGGCAGAGGAGCCAACTTGCCTAAACGCCCATGCTCTCCAGCAAGTGGGGAGAAAGAAGAGAGGGGAGCCGCATCTACAAAAAGGGGAAAGAGAAGAAGAGAAAGTATCTGGGGGAATTCATCGGGAATTAACCCAGAAAATTGCAGAAGTTTGGGAATAGAGGCAAAAACACAGTTTGAAGGGGGCACACGATTCTGCAGCTTTTGCTGCAGAAATCGTGTTGCCCCTAGCCTCCAAGTTGTTCCTAACCCAATGCTTTTATTTGTTTCTGTTGTTCTTGTATTTATGGGGATGAATTAAACAACCCCTCTTAGGCTGAAAGGGTGCAACATATCCCTGGTTTTATTGTAATAAATTGCTCTTTCCATGTTCTTAACCCGTTTTCTTGCTTTAGTTGTTGAGTTATTAATCCATGTTTAGGTTCTGGCCAAACCCTTGCATGAACTCATTTAGCTAGGTGAATGACCGAAAGGGGAAACCATAGTTACCAGAAAAACAACAACCAAACCTTAGTTTTTTACTCGTGACAGAACTAGAAACTAATTGAGGAATTAGCCTCAACACCAAATCTTCATCCCCCTTGAGTTTGACCAATGCGAAAGCACTTGGAAGATGAGAACCTTGGGAGGAACCTGTGAGTGAAAACAAATGGGTTCAGTATAGGTTGAGAGCGCCTGCAAGAACCAATCCTTATAATTGACCCTTTAGTCGGCCACAACCTCAGATTGCGCCCAGCACAGCCTCAGCCTGTCACAGTGTATGTTGCTGTCGACAATGTCGAGCTGTGTCAAGCACAGCCTTAGTCTGTGACAACATAGTCAAGAGATAACCACCTCCTAATTTGATTCTTGATTGATTATTGGGTAGCATACTCTTATTTCAGTAGCAACCTGGTGAAGAACCGAAAGGAGAAGCCAGGAGTGCTAGACCTACAATAGTCAACCTTCACTCCTTAAGCATTCGAAAGAAGATAGGGAGAGACTGTGGGTACCAGCACCAATATTAAACTTCATCCTTAAGTGGACGTTTACTCTAGTGACAGGGGGTAGATGGAAGCTTAGGGAACTATCAATAAGATCGAAAGCCGTTGATAGTTCCTTAGGTTGGGAGCCCCGTCAAGACATCTCATTAGTCACAGCCTTATCACAGCGTCAGTCTGTGACTGAGGCTGTAGAGCAATTTAAAGCATAAAATCAAGGAATGTGAACCCCGGATGCCTAAGACTTCACTTTATCTAATCTCTTCCTATTTTAATTCTGCTGCTAGTTTTATTTCATTGCTTAGTTTATATTTCAATTTACCCAAAACCCATTCTTATTGTTCGTTTTCGAGCCTAATTTGTCTATTTGAAGGGTAACAGGATCAACCCAGTCCCTGTGGATACGACCTTGATAAAGTACTACAACAACCCTGTGCACTTGCAGGAAAGCACCGTATCAAGTTTTTGGCGCCGTTGCCGGGGACTGGTGCTTGATACTATTACCTTTTATTTGGATTTATTAGGCTTTTTATGATCTAAACCTTTCTTTTCTTTTCTTTTGGTTGTTTTTGTTTTGTTTGTGTGTTTTTCTTGTGTTGCCAACCTCTAGGTGCTGCAAATCGATGGGAAAAGGAATTGACAAGTCAGAATTTTGCCAGGGAAGTTCTAAACCCTTTCCACCTTTGCATTTCATGACGCTTTGCAATAAGAGTTGTTTTGATGGTTTATGTGCTAACACACACATGATGAGCCTGTGATATTTTGCACTTTGACTAGGTCGATTTTTTTTGTAACAGACTAAGGCTGTACTAGGCACAGACTGGGCTGTGCTGTGTACAGACTGAGGCTGTTGACAACAAAATTTTGATTAGGTCATTCTACCTATCCAATAGCTAATTCAGCAAATTAGGAGGCCTAGACTTGTTTAGATAGGAACTGATCAATCCCGTCTACACAATCCACTACCCCCTCCCTCAATCAATTTGAAACATTTTAGAGTTTACTTTAGATAACCCCCTCTTACCATATAGCTTAGTTTCAGTTTGGGGTACTCTAGTATTTGTTTGTTTTCTTTGAAATTTGCTATGTGTGATTTTTCTTTAATTAATTTCGGCATTGCACCCTATTTTTGGTTTTGTTTGGTAGTGAGGACACTGCAAGTTTTCAGTTTGGGGTATTTTAGGGTGCAATTCTGCCATTTTATGCCTTGTGTATTTTTTCTGTGAGCAATGCAATTTCAATACTTCTCTATTTTTCATTATGTTTTTCCACAGTGTGAGTCTGCCTCTATATTTAGGCATCCTTTCTTATTCCATTAAATTCTGCTCAGTTTCTAATCTCATGACTTGTCTTACCTTTCCAAAGAAACAAAGCAGGACTAATCAAGCAGCTAAAATCCATTAAATCTGTCACTTGGGAAGATTCTTGTCAAATTTTTTCTCTCTAAACCAAACAGGCTCAGCCTGTTCACCTTAGAACAGGCCCTTACCTCTGTCAAGGCGAAATTTAAGGCAAAATTTTCAAGCAAGGAAAGGATCTAGGCCATCTTTGGCATACCTACAGACCTCATAAATCCACACCTCACTCATCAGACACTTGCTAACCCATTTGAGCCGATTATTATGGTCCCATTTCATTCATTTACCCTACATATCCCACCTCAACCTTTGCAGCCAAAACAGGGGGCCGTTAGTGTCTAAGGGCACAATTTCCTTCAAACAGCCTTACTCTGTCGATGAGCCTGTGAGCAAGATTTGATCATTTTAGAAATGAGATTACCCATACTCAGCCAGTACAAAAATCAGAATGCCAACAGATACATGTACTTCCCTCTCCCTTGAAAAAAAAAGAGTAAAGAAAAAAAAAGAGAAGGGAGGAAGGACAAAGGCAACATCTGGCGAATCATACTCCATCCTAGAACACAAATCCAATCCAATTGCTGGAGTAGTTGGTTACACCAAAAGGTGGTTGAAGCATCGGGGTATAGTTACTGAACAGTATGAGACCTCAGAAAATAAGTCAAACAGCCTCAACACAGTCTCAGGCTGTTCATGAACAAAAACCAAAAGAATCGAGTTCACAGGCCATTGACCTTTGCTAAATCCGTCTACCCTCCTTTGACAACCACCACCTGGCCTCAATACAACACAGTTAAGCCCTAGTGATCCTAGCTTGATGATTTATGCACATTAGCGGAGACAAGAGGTAATGGGTCTGCATATGAGGTAATGTTTTCACTTCCCGAAAAATGATTTTGGTAGGATCCCTTTGACGACAGATGATTGGAGGTTAGTTTCAAGATTACTCCTGTGGTTTTTATGACAAAAACTACTAACAAGGAATTTGATTGAAATTGATGCAATCTTGTAGGAAAATTAAAGAATGTTTAAATTGAGACATCACAAGGGAGAAGCCTAGTGAGAATTTGATGCATTGGGATTAGCCTTCTCTTCCCGTAAAATCATGCCTCCTTCTATCTCTCTGTTTGCTTGAGGACAAGCAAAATCTTCAATTTGGGGTATTTTGATGAGTGTGAAATATGCATAGTTTTAGGCATGATTTAAGATATAATTTGCCCTCAATTCGTCATGATTATATGCCTTCTATGTACTATTCCACCATATTCCTCCAAATTCTAACCCTTACTGTATGATTAGTGATTTTAGGTGCATTCCAGCCAATTTGGGATGATTTCATTGAAGAATTTGATGATATAGCCTCAGTCACAGCATGAGCCTGTTGCAGAACCCTTGAAACTGTTCTTGAGGCTGTTGTTCATTACAAACTCAATTAAAGGACTGATTCCACCTGAAAATCACAAGATTTCCACTGAAGCGCATTATCCCAGCTCATTTCCAGGTTGTCCCCATGACACCTCATTAAAAGCAGGGGAGGCAAAAACCAAACCAAAGAAGAGCCGCAATTAAGCCTTGCACAGCCTCAGTCCGTATGGCGACAGCCTCATGCTGTACGACCTGCAGAACACAAATTTGCAGGAACAATATTAAATTGCACCACTTGCTCATCCCGCACATGGAGCCTGCAAAACACAGCCTGAGTGCTTTGGAATAACTTTTGGCAGAGGAGAATAATAATCATAGTGCCCAGAAGGTGGCCAGAGGAATTACCCATTAAAAAACTCCAATATTCCCTCTGCCAAACCTGCAGCCCACTACCAACCCACCAATCAACTTGCTGCCCATCATGCCTATCCTGACACACACGTTGAAGGACAGAGGAGCCAACTTGCCCAAACGCCCATGCTCTCCAGCAAGTGGGGAGAAAGAAGAGAGGGGAGCTACATCTACAAAAAGGGCAAAGAGAAGAAGAGAAAGCATCGGGGGGAATTCATCGGGAATTAACCCAGAAAATTGCAGAAGTTTGGGAACAGAGGCAAAAACACAGTTTGAAAAAGCTGCAGAAATCATGTTGCCCCTAGCCTCCAAGTTGTTCCTAACCCAATGCTTTTATTTGTTTCTGTTGTTCTTGTATTTATGGGGATGAATTAAACAACCCCTCTTAGGCTGAAAGGGTGCAACATATCCCTGGTTTTGTTGTAATAAATTGCTCTTTCCATGTTCTTAACCCGTTTTCTTGTTTTAGTTGTTGAGTTATTAATCCATGTTTAGGTTCTGGCCAGACCCTTGCATGAACTCAGGTAGCTAGGTGAAGGACCGAAAGGAGAAACCATAGTTACCAGAAAAACAACAACCAAACCTTAGCTTTTAACTCGTGACAGAATTAGAAACTAATTGAGGAATTAGCCTCAACACCAAATCTTCATCCCCCTTGAGTTTGACCTATGCGAAAGCACTTGGAAGATGAGAACCTTGGGAGGAACCTGTGAGTGAAAACAAATGGGTTCAGTATAGGTTGAGAGCGCCTGCAAGAACCAATCCTTATAATTGACCCTTTAGTCGGCTTGATTCTTGATTGATTATTGGGTAGCATACTCTTATTTCAGTAGCAACCTGGTGAAGAACCGAAAGGAGAAGCCAGGAGTGCTAGACCTACAATAGTCAACCTTCACTCCTTAAGCATTCGAAAGAAGATAGGGAGAGACTGTGGGTACCAGCACCAATATTAAACTTCATCCTTAAGTGGACGTTTACTCTAGTGACAAGGGGTAGATGGAAGCTTAGGGAACTATCAATAAGATTGAAAGTCGTTGATAGTACCTTAGGTTGGGAGCCCCGTCAAGACATCTCATTAGTCACAGCCTTATCACAGCGTCAGTCTGTGACTGAGGCTGTAGAGCAATTTAAAGCATAAAATCAAGGAATGTGAACCTCGGATGCCTAAGACTTCACTTTATCTGATCTCTTCCTATTTTAATTCTGCTGCTAGTTTTATTTCATTGCTTAGTTTATATTTCAATTTACCCAAAACCCATTCTTATTGTTCGTTTTCGAGCCTAATTTGTCTATTTGAAGGGTAACAGGATCAACCTAGTCCCTGTGGATACGACCTTGATAAAGTACTACAACAACCCTGTGCACTTGCAGGAAAGCACCGCATCAAATCTGCGCCATGGTATGCATGATCTGTGTTGTGTCGCCCGGTACTACCACGGGTACTTGTCCACCCACGACCGGTTGCGGCTGATCGACCGATACCTGATCATCCTCCAAACGCTGCTCAGCATGCTGGTTTCTTCCCACCGGATCCATTCGCACCTTTATGAGAATGTATGCATGCATGTTATGACAAGGAAGTAACCAGACTATGCACATATAGGCTACAAACAATCACAATTATCACCCTAAGGACCTACTGCCTGCTCCGCTACCAAAATGAAACGCCCCGACCCGTATTTACCGTACACAGTAAACACGTGCCAGAACTCTTTTTATTATAGTAGCAGACAGTACATACAAAATAAAATACAATACCAGTAATCTCAGATACAACATCCGTCACCCCGACACCGGGGACTATTATTCAAACCACAACAACAGTAGCAGAAACATACAATACGTGATCTCGCCAAACATATAATACATGATACAGCAGCAAATAAAATATCAGCAGCGGAAGACTTAGAATGAGATGCAGCGGAGGTATGGATCCGGGGTCTGGTGGAGTAGAAATGGCAGCTGGCCGAACCACGTACCTGTACTATGAGCAACTCATCCTACGGGATGAAACCCCGCAGGCGAGGGGTGAGTCCGAAGTGCTCACCGACGAAAGATAAACAGTAATATGCAGGCAACACAATACTTTCGAAGTAAAATTCCAGCAAAAGTCATAACAAGAATCAACTAGTCAAATAACTGAGTCAGGACCAAAAGAATGCTTATTATTATCAAATTTTATCTTTCGGGACCCTGTCATTGGACAAGCTAGGGGTCAGACCTGGTTATCAACATGTTCCGGGCACTAGATCAATCCAGGGATCGACATCCCAAAATAGTAACCCAGGGATAGACATCCCAAAAATATAATAACAGGATAGACATCCCAAGCATAGACATGCTTAACATAAGTAACCCAGATCATAGCCACCACAAAACAGTCTCTAACCAACTAGTCGTACCACTACTTTCCTAGTGACAAATAAGTCGTCAACACAACTTCCAATTATCCAATTATCTCATCATATCAATAAATTCACAACCAACAAATCAACAACAATAGCAATAATACCACAATCAAACTCAAATGGCTCAGCAGTTCAATCAGGAAAAATAATCACAGAAAAACAAGCACAGCATCATGTGCAACATATCAAAGGTTATCCATCCTCACCTTAGCCGATTTCCCTACTCTTGGAAGTCCTCAAACTGTCTCGGCTCTGGTTCCTCGGGATACTATTAGTTATTGGCTCCTATATAGCAAATAGTAACACATACTCACATAAGATGCACATAAATGCAAATGATGCTATACCGTAAAAATAAAACTAAACTGATTCGTTTACGTCCCGGTGAACCCCGTTATCATCATCATTCACTGTTTATTATTCCTGCGTCAAGATTCCATACGGTATTTATACCCGGTTATTATTCCGGTATTTACTTTGATAATACCCTTTCCTTATTTATTTTATAAGTTTGTACCTCCTAAAATAATTATTATTAACCATATACATATTCCTAAGATTATATTGCATCAAAGGACTTATTACATTTGTCCTCACAAATATAATCATATACCATGTATATACTTTTCTGTCGTATTTTCCAAAAATACACTTATCATAAAATATTTTTTCAAATGCTAACATACTTTTATATTTTTCTCCTAAAAAATAATTATCATAACTTATATTCAAAGGTACTAGCTATTTTAAAATAATTTTCCTAGAAATTAATTGCATGTCTATAAAAAAGAATTTTTCTGGTACAGCATTTCCGTAGTATACATCTTTAAGGGTACTTACCATAATTTAATAATCATGTAGTATTTATCTTAATCCTTTAAAAATGTTATTATAGGGTAATTATTTCGTTAATTCCGCAATTATAACTACTTACTATTTGTTACTCTTTTTCCAGAAAATTTCCAACCATATATATTTATTTGTTAACATATTTATATATTTTTTTCCAGTTTTATTTCCTACTATTATTATTATTATTTATTATCCTCTTCTTTTTTTTAATTATTTCGGACTGGGCCAAGGTCCAGGCCCAAGCCCAGTGTGCTGAAACCCATTTCTTAGCCCAGATTAAATCCAACCCAACTCACACCAAGCCCAACATCTAAAACCCAAAATCCAAAGGAAAGCCCAGGCCCAAATGAACAGTCCGGTCTGAGCCCAGGCCAGGGACCCGTCGGGTCAACCCGGCCCGACCACGACCCGGCTGCTGAAACGGGCAGGGAGGGGTTGTCTTCAACCTACAGCTCACCTGAGTTGCAGCGACGGACACACGCGAGCAGGGACGGCTGCAGGTGCGGTCTGGCGGCGCGAAGGCAAGGCGGCAACGCGGCGACGTCGAGGTGCAAGTCGGTGGCGGGCTCGCTCGGTGTGTTCACGCGAAGGTGGAGGTGCGATGGTGGATGTCTCAGGTGGTCGCAGCGGTGAACGAGGAGGAGGGAGGAAGAAGCAGCACGACGTCGATGACGGCGAGTGTGGTGATGAGTGGTGGCTCGCGGTGGTGGTCGGGTTTGGTGGTGTCGGCCGTGGAGCTTGTGGTGGCGGTCGTTACGGGTGGTGTGTCGTGTGTGTTTTGTGTGTTTTTGTTTCCTTTTCTTTTTTTTCCTAAGTAATACTTATAATGCATCCGGCAGAATATTTTTTGTGCAGAGGGGAAAATGAAGGTATCTGGGTGTCTGGGTTTTGCTTGCAGAAGCAAAGCAAAGGTAAGTTTTTTTTTTTTTTTTGCAGCCAGAGGAAGGACACAGGCTAGGAAGCTACCTGGAAAAATCAAGAAGGTGTAAGCAAGAAGAAATTGTTTATCTTGCAGGAGAAGGAGAGGATTGCCGGGTGAAGCTTCTTGGTGAAGAGGAAGCTTCACATGGCAGGAGAAAAACGTGTGCAAGTGTGTTACACACACTTGAGCGGGTATCGTCCGGACCAGCAAATAACTAAAGTACCCTCAATACTTTATTTCTGGTCCGTTCTTTCGAGGTTAAACCTGTCTTTCCTCGAAATCCCTGGACCCGAAAAATACCAACTCTGGTCCGTAAAATCCGCAGAAAAATCTACAACGTGGGGTAAGGGTCGGTTTCAGAATCCGATGCATAATTTACCCTGAAATAATTACCCAAGATTAATTTCATTAGGTAAATTACTGTACAAAGCTTTTACAGTCCCGGTAAAAACGTAAATTTTTACCCGGGCCGTTACACCGTGGATCCATCATTGATGAGGATATATTTTTTAAATTAGTTTTTAACTTCTTCATAATTTATATATATTTATATTTATTTCTAAAATTTAAATTGAGCTATAGTTTAATTGATATTAATGAACCATGATTTTTCCTCCCAAAATTAATATTAATTCTTTATTTTCTCGTTTTCTCCCTTACTTTTCCTTATAAATATTCACAATTTTAGTATAAGGTAATAAATATTTTTTGACTAATTCTAGAAGGCTATTGCAGTGCAAGAAAATATTTTTAATTTCCTCATGATTTATGTAAATTTTATATTTATTGACATTATAACTAGGTTTGCTTTTTTGTTTAAATATTTTTAAATTATAACCTTCATCTGTTATCATATAGAATATGCTTTTCTTTAAGATTAAAAAAACAAATGTGTGTAGAAAAATTTCAAAACAATCTAAGTTGGGGTATCAAGTTATAGGAATATTTGAACACAATTAGGAATATTTGAACACAAAATCGGTCTAGGTATGTTTTAATCTTTTTTTTTCCTAAAACTATGGTTTAGGTGTAAAATTTTTTAATTCATTTTCTGATTTTTTTAAAAAATTCATCATTTTAGTAATTGACTAACTTATTAATACGGACCAATTAATTTAGACCTTTCAAGCTTTGGTTTATTCCTTTACTCTATATGTTTATAAATATTAAATTTATTTATTCAAACTAGTTTTCTAAATTCTCTAATGAATTTTTTTTATACTAATCAGATCTTTATTAAGAATAAAACAAAAAACAATTACAAAAGGTAAAACTAGGTAGTCAGTAAGGGACTGACAAACCTCTCAATTAATGAATTTTATTTGAATATTATCTAAAGATGTTTAAAGTGGAAATTGGGTTAAAAAATTTAATTAGATGGCTTTCAAAACGTATTAATTAAGAGCCTATTATCACGTGGAGCATAAGAATGGGCGTCGTTTTGAATAAAACTACCGTGTTTTGGTTTGATGTGTGCATTAAACGGTATGCAAATCGTGTTTGGAATTGGGCGGATTACACTTGAATTGTTAACTTGGGCAGATTAAAAAGGCATCATTTTGTGGGAGGTGAAAATTTAGGATTAGGATCCACTCTTTTTTTTTTTATTAGATTTTGTCCCGCTTTTAAACCTCATCTTTACTTCCCTTCCACACATTTCCGCCTCTTATCTTTTCTCTTCCTCTCCCTGCCTCCCATCTTTTCTCTCTGTCTCCCTTTATTATTTCTTCTTCAAGCCACACCCTAGCCCCCTAATACACTATAGCGTCGCCGCCCTTATTATACCCTACTTTTCGTCCTCTCTCCCTTGATAAAGCCTCCATCTCCTTCCTGAAAGATTCTTAAACACTCACACAGAAATGTGAAAGAATACCCTGTAAGTTTATTGAATAGCCTCAAGCTTTTATAGCCTTACAAGATATGAAATACTAGTAACAACCCACGTATCTTTCATGGTGTTTGTTACTGACCAATTCAAAACAAATTCAAAAAGATTCTAACTACTTGACTCCTAATGACTAGGACTTTATTAGCAGAATACTAACAAACTTGACACAGTCAAACCCAACAATACCTCCCCTAAACTGAACTTACACAGTAACATTCAGTTTATACTCAAAGGTACTTCACAGACTCCAAGCTCTTCTCGTAGCTTTATGAACACGTCAAGTTTCAGGGGTTTAGTCATTATATCAGCTACTTGCTCCTTTGTGCCACAATGAACAAGCCTCACAACTTCTTCCCTCGTAAGATCCCTTAGAAAATGAAATCTTACATCAATGTGTTTACTCCTGCCATGTAGAACTGGGTTCATGGACAATTTGATTGTTGAGCTATTGTCGCATAGGACAGTGGTTGGTTGTTGCTGCAGACCACCAAGCTACTACAGAATTCTTTGCACCCAGACACACTGACAAGCACAATATGCTGCCGCAACGAATTCAGCCTCCGTTGTTGATAGTGTCACCACCGGTTGCTTCTTTGAAGCCCAAGAAATTGCTCCTCCATTCAGCAAAAACACATAACCACTTGTGCTTCTTCTATCATCAATATCTCCGGCATAATCACTGTCTGTATAAGCAACTAATTCTTTTGTATCACCTCTCTTGTAAAGCAAACCTAAAGACACAGTACCTTTCAAGTAACGCAACACCCTCTTTGCTGCTTGTAAATGCACCTCAGCTGGATTGGCCATATATCTACTTAGCAAACATGCCACATACATTAAGGCTGGCCTTGTTGTAGTGATGTACATGAGACTCCCAATTAATTACTTAAACAAAGTTGCATCAACCTTGGCCCCTCCTTCATCTTTTGAGAGTTTAGCACCTGGTACAATTGGATTTTTGACTGGATTTCCATTATGCAGATGAAACCTCTCCAACAGCTCATTTGCATATTTCCTTTGGCTCAGATAAATACCTTCTGATTTTTGTATAATCTCAACACCAAGGAAGTATTTCATCTTTCCTAAATTTGTCATCTCAAATTCCTCTGTCATGGAACTCTTAAACTTCTCAATCATGTAAGAATCATTACTAGTAAAGATCAAGTCATCAACATACAGACTTACAATTAAAAGTCTCTTACCGCCTTCTTCTGACTTTGTAAAAAGAGTGTGCTCATAATTGCACCGTGTAAAGCCTTCTTTGAGAAAGTAAGCCTCAATTCTACTATACCAAGCACGCGGGGCCTGCTTTAATCCATAAAGTGCCTTCCGAAGCTTGTAAACCTTATGTTCTTCATCTTTTTGAACATATGCCATCGGTTGCTCCACATAAACATCCTCTTCCAATTCACCATGAAGAAATGCACTTTTAACATCAAGTTGGTGCACACTCCAACCCTTTTGTGCTGCCAAGGCTAGAATCATCCGAATCGTATCCCATCTTGCAACTGGTGCAAAAACCTCATTGTAGTCAATTCCATGCTGTTGAGCATAACCTTTAGCTACCAATCGGGCCTTGTACTTGTCCACCTCACCATTCTCATTTTGTTTGGTCTTGAAAACCCATTTAACACCAATTGTCTTTGCTCCAATTGGTAGTTGTGTAAGCTGCCAAGTCTCATTCTTCTTGATAGAGTCCATCTCATTGTCCATAGCCTTTCTCCATTTCTCTTCTGCTGCTGCCTCCTCAAAGGAACAAGGATCTTCATTAGAAGTAAACATCACAAGATTGTTTGACTCATCTTCTTCTTCTGAAAGACCTTCTCCTGACACGTAATCTTGCAGGTAAGGAGGAGGTCTTCGAGATCTAGTTGCTGTCAAATGTGCATCATTTGGAGCTTCTGGATCATCTGCTGGTGCAACAACTTCTTGAACTTCAGTGGCAACTCCTTGAATTTCAGTAGCATCTTCTTCTTCATTTTCAGACTCTTCAGTTTTATCTTCATCACAACCTTCCCAAACCAATACATCTTGTTCCACTTCTTGCGCAGTTCTTGCCTAGTTCCAGCCCTTATCTTCTTCGAAACTTACATCTCGACTTGTCACTATCTTCTTGGTTGCTGGATCAAATAATCGATAGGCTTTTGACTCAGTACTAACTCCTAGTAACACACAGGGGAAGCTTTTATCATCCAACTTCTTTCTTTTCTGGTCTGGCACATGAACATGGGCTAAGCATCCAAAAACTCTGAAGTAATCCACATTAGGCTTAACTCCACTCCACAATTCTTCCGGTGTTTTCTCCTTCTCAACTGGCGTGGGACTTCTATTAAGAACATGTGTTGTCCATCTTGCAGCCTCGGGCCAGAATCTCTTTGGTACCTCTTTATCAGATAACATGCAACGAACCATATTCATAATTGTTCGGTTCTTGCGTCTAGCTATCCCATTCTGTTGCGGGGTGTAAGCTGCTGTGAGCTGCCTGCTTATACCATTATCTTCACAAAAATTATTAAATTCATGGGAAGTGAATTCTCCTACTCTATCAGTGCGTAAACAACATATAGGTACTCCAGACTCTTTCTCAACTAGACTCTTATAGTGCTTGAAAATTGTGAATGCCTCAGACTTTTCAATCAAAAAATATATCCACAACTTTCTGCTATAATCATCAATGAATGTTAACATGTACCTTCTATCACTGTTAGAGGATGGTGTGATTGGGCCACAAATATCAGCATGGACAAGCTGTAATTTTTTGGAAGCACGCCATTGACTCCGTTTTGGGAAAGCCTCTCTATGTTGTTTTCCAACCAAACAAACAGTGCATGACCCAGTTATAGCTTTGAAAGATGGAATCCCCTTTACCATATATCGAGACCTCAGTGTCTGCAACCCCTTATAACTGAGATGTCCATACCGTTGATGCCACAAGTGGGATTCATCCTCTGTCATTGTTTGTAAACAAGTAGAATGCTCTGATACCGCAGTAGCCGATAATGCAAACATCCTATTTGTTGTCATCGATGTCTGCATAATCAAGCCCTTTTGTGGATGATAAAGGCTGCATACTCCATGCTTTATAAGTATAGCTAATCCTCTTTCCTGAAGTTGGCCTATACTGAGCAAATTATTTGTTAAATCCGGCACATAATAAACATCCATAATCACCTGAGTTTTGCCGTTGATTTCTAGTCGGATATTGCCTTTCCCCATCACGTCCATCCTCGTGTTATTGCCTAGCTTCACTGAATGTCTATATGCACCATCAAAATCTGAAAATCTTTGTCTCTTCCCACACATGTGGTTGCTGCATCCAGAATCTAGGTACCACATCTCCTTTTCTGCATTATTACCTTCCGTAACAGCCATCAAAAGCATCTCTTCTTCCTCATCTACCTCAGCATAATTGACTTTCTTGTCTTTACTAGAACATTCGTATGAAAAATGCCCTAGCTGATGGCATCTATAACATTCCACAGTGGCCTTGTTAAATTGTCTTCCTCTGCCTCTAGTTGCAGCTCCTCAACCTCTGCTTCCTCTATCATCATAACTCACATTCGGTGCTTGCTCCTCTCCACCATTCTTGCGAAACTTCTGTTCATGGACCTGCAGCGAACTTTGTAAGGCATCAACTGACAGACTATCAATATCCTTTGATTCCTCAATTGAGCATACAATGTAGTTGAATTTCTCGGTGAGAGTACGTAGAATCTTCTCAACAATCTTGACATCTGGCATGTCCTCACCACAGTTTCTCATGTCATTAGACACCACCATTACTCTCCCGATATATGCATTCACTGTCTCTCCTGGTTTCATCTCTAGTAACTCAAAATCTCTACGAAGAGTTTGAAGCTGAGCACGTTGAACTCGAGCATTACCTTGATATTTGACCTTCATTGAGTCCCACAATTGTTTGGCAGTTTGCTTTTGAGCAATTGTCTTCAAAATGGTCTTGTCAATAGAGCTAAAGAGATAATTCTTAGCCTTCAAATCCTTCCGCCTTGTTTCTTCTAAGGTCTTCTTTTGGGCTAGTGTCAATGCTTCTTCATTAGCTGGTTCAGTAAACCCTTCTTGGATGACACTCCAGTGCTCCTTTGATCTAAGAAGATTCTCCATGACCAAACTCCAATGATCATAATCCCCATCAAACTTGGGAATGCATGCTTGTGCAAAGCTATTAGTTTCAGCCATCACAAGCTCACTTACACACACAGTGTTTCACTCACTCACTTACACTCGCAGTGTTTCGCTCTCTTATTCTTACGCAGGCCTCTCCTTTCTATCTATATAGGCTCCGCTACCAGATTTGAAAGATTCTTAAACACTCACACAGAAATGTGAAAGAATACCCTATAAGTTTATTGAATAGCCTCAAGCTTTTAAAGCCTTACAAGATATGAAATACTAGTAACAACCCACGTATCTTTCATGGTGTTTGTTACTGACCAATTCAAAACAAATTCAAACAGATTCTAACTACTTGACTCCTAATGACTAGGACTTTATTAGCAGAATACTAACAAACTTGACACAGTCAAACCCAACACTTCCTGCTTCTCCCCTCTGTCTTCGTGCCGCGATGCACCTGAACTCAAGGAGCGAAGCCACCGATTTGTGTAATCGACTAGTGGATTCACCAGCCCAGGGCAAAAGCGACCCAAGCAGTTGATGTTTGACGATGGGGAGCGCCGGTTCGTTGTTCGACGGAGCTTTGGACGCCCGGACGTGGGTTGTTTTGGTTGATTAATTCCAACCAAGATTGAAGGCAAGTAAGGATCTATCCATTCACTTCCTTTCCAATTTCGATTTGTGAGTTGAATTCACGTACATGAGGGCTTTAATTTTTTTTTTATTTTGGTGTTTGATTGTTTCAGCAGAGTCGGTTGGGGTTCTTTTGGATTGCAATTTTTTTGCCTTGTTTGATTGTTTCAGTAGCGATTTGAGGACAGATACATGTAGATCCGGTTTCATGACTTGGATTTGAGACACTGTGTGCTTGGCTTTTGTTCGGTGAGTTTTCCAGTGACTGTTGGGTCTTTTTACTTGTTAAATTTGTCATGTTTGTTGTGTGGTTGGACAAAATGTTTAATTAATGTTATTGTGTTTCTGTTTTTGGTGTTAACAGGATAGTGGAAACACTTTTCTCGGTTTGGTTGGTGCCTCCGGCGAGCTTCTGTATAAGCATGAACTTTTGGATTTTTCTTTTGTATATTTTTCATGCTTAATCCCCCCTCTGTATTAATCTTTCCAGGATTTAGAATTTTTGTAAATTTACTTTTTTAAGTTATACAGTTGTACTCTAAATGCATTCGATATTCAATAAAAATAAAACTTTTATTTTCATATTTCTTTATATGTTTATGTTTATGTTTGCAATATAAAAATCAATTCAACAATAATTAAAATATTTAAATATTGAGTCAGTATTTTGGATTTGTCAGATTTTTTAAAAATTAATATTGATGCTAAATTTTGCCACAGAGTTGCTTTGGATTTGCTTCGGATTTGAAACACGTAAAAAAATTTTGCCAAGTTAGAAGTAGGGCCCGCTTGTGTTTTGAGACGGATTTGCCTCAACTTTATATCCGTGGCAAATCCGTATCAACCAATTAGCCACGGCAGGGCCACACCAATTTCGTTTGCTGCGGAGGTTTTTGCTACGGAACTGTGGCAAAACCCTTGTAGCCACAGATTTGCTTCAAGAATTGGTTGTGGCAAATGAGGGTGGAAATTTATAGTGTAATAGGATACAAAATTTACAAGAATGATACCTGCACTTTATGACACATGCAACGCATGAAAAGAACAAAACACAGCAGTCGCATTATAGACGCATTACATTAAAACTGAATTCACGTAGGCAGCAGAAGATTGAAACAACGCCTTGGACCTCTCCAGTTTTTCAGGAACTCCGCATTAGACATGATAAAAGAGGTGGAAACTGGGATGTCATCCTTGAAATCCTTGATCCAAGAAACTGCTATAACGATTGCTAAATCTGCAATTCTGTCCACGCCTGCTGTAGAACCTTGAAATATTCTCTGATTCCTTTCAAGCCATAATGTCCATAATGTTGCAAGCCCAATGACGATCCACGAACTATGACTGCGACTTGAGGGCGACAAGAAAGCCCACTGAGGCAGAAAATCCTTCACCCCAAACGGAATGCACCAAGCAACACTCCGCCAAGAACAAACCTTAGACCATACAAGCCACTGAGACAGGGCAAAACACTAATAAATGGTCATTGGTCTCCAGGTTGCGCCTACAAAAACAGCACAAAGAATCAGTATATGCCTCTTTCTCTCAAGACATCTTTAGTAGAAATTCCCCTGTTGATGGCCATCCACGTCCAATATTCCACCTTGAACGGTGCTATCGAAAACCAAACAAACGGTATGGGCCGCACCACACCATGCTGAGCATAAATATAGTTTCTGCCACTTTTAACCGTGTATAATTGACCGTTGATTGCATGGCACCAAACACGTCTGTCAACTACAGTAGAAAACACTAGAGAACTATCCACTAACGCCTGCATTTCATCCACCTGCAGCAACTCCCACTCTCTATGCTGACGCCTCAAACTGCAGAACCATTTAGAAACTGCCGAGGGAACCTGCATGCATTGGAACACCGTATCTGCCTTGCATGTCGATAAGAAAAAGAGCCGTGGGAAGAGAGTTTTGAGAGCACCCCTGCCCGACCAGTCATCCTCCTAAAACAACACACTATGACCGTCACCCACCTTGATCACAAATCCGGCCATGAGAGGTATACTGATCTGACTATTCACTGACCCGGATTGCACAATGTCAAGCAACCATGGGGAGCATTTTTGCGCACAAAAGGTCAGGCACAGCGCAGATGACTGCACTCCACATTTTGCCTTTAAGACATCCTTCCAAATCCTCTTCCTGGAATCTAAAAAACAAACCCACTTGAACAGGAGGTATTGGTTCATGACATTCACGTCAATGATGCCCATGCCTCCTAGTTCCTTAGGAACTGCAATATTTTTCCAAGCTACCAAGCATGGTTTCCTCGTAGGTTCTGACCCATTCCAGAGGAAGCTTCTCATAATGCTTGTAATCTTCCTGGCCACCCCAACAGGAAGTTTAAACAAGGACATGTAATAAATTGGTAGGCCACTTAAAACTGACCGAAATGATGGTTACCCTGCCACCCAAGGACAGGAACCTCCCCCACGCCTTCAAACGACTCTTAAATTTCTCAATGACTGGGTTCCAAGCAGCAATCCTCTTCATGTTAGCCCCAGAGGAAAACCCAAATAATTAAAAGGGAAAATCTCCACTCTAAAGATCCTCCACCTTATTCTGACGCAAACCAATCCCCATAACACTACTTTTAAAAAAAATTATACAAAGGCCCCACAAAACCTCAAAGATTCGTAGGCATCTCTTCATGTTCATAAGGGAAGTTAGTGTAAGTATCCGGGACATGCAATTGACAATCAAAAGCACAAAATACAACATGTATGCGCAGCGGAAATACCGGATACACATGGAGGATCCATGTGAAGGGAGCTAAACCGAATAACAATTTTTACATACCTTGTTCGGTTGAGGTCTTTCACCCAACTGTAGAACCGAATCAACTAGAGCCAAACAAAAGGCCTCGCCCCTCTACGGTATCCACATGAACCGTGATAGCCGGAAACCGTCACATGGTCTCCAACCTCGAGCTCTCCCGAACTGGTGTGCTAGCAGCAGGTTTCCGGGAGCTGTGTTTGTGGTGTTTCTCTCTTCTTTCTCAAAGAAGGTGTATGGTCTGAAACTCAAGACTCTCTCAAGCTCTCTCTAGGGTGAATGCTCTGAATTTTTTCAGACTCAAGTGATGAAGAAGAAGACTAGAGTAATCTGATTACTCTACTCTAATTAGTGCTAAGAGACAATAGGAATAATGGCCAACACATTGGCCCATTATCTTTCATCATTATGTCTCAACATAATCATGTCTCCACTAATGGGATTCCACATCACATGCACTCAGGCTTGGTTCAATAATTCTGACTTTTTTTGAACCAAACCAGCCCAAAGCGACCCTGGTCCAACCACGGTCCAACCGCGGTCCAACCACGGTTCAACCACCTGCTCGAATCAACGGCTCTAAGTGTGTGACCCTGTAGGCACTTGTAACGTCCGACAATAATCGTAAAATCTCATTTTACAATTATAAGCAAAGAGCGGTGTCTAGCAACACATCATTGCTACCCGAACGACAAGATCAGTAC
Organism: Turnera subulata; assembly: GCA_028386065.3. Classification (NCBI taxonomy): domain Eukaryota; kingdom Viridiplantae; phylum Streptophyta; class Magnoliopsida; order Malpighiales; family Passifloraceae; genus Turnera; species Turnera subulata. The sequence goes on along the minus strand of JAKUCV010000352.1, from coordinate 4,466 downwards.
TGATTCTCTATGCCTTGCGAACATGTCATCGTCCCTTCGTCCCATTATCAAGATTAAACATGAGACATGGAATATGTCAATCTCGCATATGTTTAATCTCGGTTTCTTGATCCTCGAGTTAACCGTGTAAAACGGATACGAGTGATATCACATATCATAATCCGAGCATGGCCATGCATTTACGGTTCAACTCTATCAAGAAACCATCCGATAATATACCCGTTATATGGGTTGGACGAATCCCCTCTAGATCATACAAAACCCACTACACATTTATCATATACCCAATGATTACACTAAGTCTACTCAATTACGAAATAGCCAAGAGTAATATCAAAGTATACGACTCATATGTTGGGAACCTTGATGATCACAGGTCTAAGGACAATACATATAAGAACCGCTATCGACAAACATATAACGTTCCATGTAGCGTTCTTATGTGGGTCGGTCCAGTCCACAAGTTCTCTAACTTGTACCCGTATGTAGAATTCATATCACATATGCAATTCTCAACATACGCTAGTCTTAATTTATTATTACAACCCATCCATAATAATAATCGACTAGGGACAATTTAAAGAATATGAAATATTCCAGGGTTATAAGTATGTGCAAGCGTTTATCTCATAAACGATACTTATTGGAATAACCTTAATACGTATACATGACTACAAATAATCATCCATGATTGGCTTTTGGGCATATTACACTAACAGTTAGATTGGCAGGAGAGAAAAGGATGGTATCATCCGCGTATTGTAAAACTGTGACGAGACTGCCATGCACTTGTACCCCTTGAATTTCTCCTAACTCAGCAGCTCCTGCTAAAATCACCGGAAGGCCTTCAGCAGCGAACACAAATAAAAAACGAGAAAGAGAATCTCCTTGCTTGAGACCCCGTCCCATGGTAAATTCGTCCAAAGGAGAACCATTGACTAATACCGCTAACCTAGAAGATGATAGACACCCCATGATCCATTCACACCATCTCTTACCAAAACCCACGGCCTCAAGCACTTGCAACAAATATCTCCAATCCACCGAATCGTACGCCTTTTTAAAATTTCCACACAACGGATTCTTCCTTCCCTTTTCGCAGGCTTTACCCTCACGTTGAAAAACCCCATCGGCAGACTTTACCCTCCATTTCTAAGTTCTATATTCTTTTTGAAGGGGCTTTCCGTCCATAGGTTTGTTATTAAGTTATTGGGCCTCGTATCACCGGTTGTTACAAAAAGTTTAGATTGATGAAAAATTCTACGGACCTCAAAAGAAATAAATTATCCATTACAATGTTGGTGGTTTATAGTGTAGAGAATCATGGTATCTATATGATTTTTTTTCGTTTGATATAGATCATTGTTTCTAAGTCATATTATGAAGAAACATTTAATAAAACTTTATCATATCAAATCTATCTAGCATAAGTTTATTGATCAAACACCAGCCTGAATATCTGATCTGCTTGGTATAGAATTGAAATCCAGTATACATTTAATTTCACTTCATTGCTGCAACATTGGCTCTGACAATCGTAAAACAAAAGTAATTAGCTGATTGATTTCGGGTAGGGGCAATTAAAAGTTGTGCTAATTAATTGCTGCAGCAGGATTCATTAGAGGCGCTCAAGAGAACATCAGGAGGCGAATCTTAAGATTTGACAAACTTGTTTACAAAAAAAAACAACCATACTAATAATGAAAAAATAAAGATTAAAAAACCCTACATATTCTTCAAGGATGGGTAAGTACTGATGATCCAAAACTAGTAAGATGGTGCTAGCTAGAAGCTACACTACACTAATTAGAGGGTTGGATCCAAACTGAATCCATGGCCGCAGAGAATGTAGCCTTGGAATAAGCATCCAGCAGCGGCAAGTTTTCATTGGTCTTGAATGAATAGTGTCTTACTTCATTTGTTGAAGAAAACTTGTTTAGTGTACCTGCAAGTTGAGTGGCTTCTCCTACAGCCGGAATTAACATTGGTTGGCATCCGGGGGCTTGATTGAAAGCCGCTCGATGCCGAGCAGGACTCGCTCCACGCTTCCACTTCCTGCTAGAGAAATCAAACCTCGAGATCTTGAACTTGGCAGTTTTTTCTCTGTAACCAGCAAGCCAGGACCTGGTGAGAGTTATGCTAAACAACCGACCATCAGATTCGTAAAGGTAATAGGAACAATATTGCTGTTCTTTAGTGAAAAGCAATTCCCACCGCTCTGTAGTAACATTAAAAGCCCCTAATTGTCCCTTATCGAAAACGCAGTAGAAGGCGCCATTAGAATACGCCACACTGGTTACCCCAGAAGACTTAGTAACACTATCCAGTACTTGAATCGTTTTCCAGGCGTGATCGCCTCGACGACATAAACTGATGCTGGCTGCATTTCCCTCCTTCCATCTGAAATCCCTCCTGAAAGCAAAGAACAAACAGTCTATAGATGTTGGGTTGCAGGAGAAAGTGGCTTTAATACCAGCTAGATTCTCTGTATTGTCTAGTTCTGGTAGATCAATAACCTGGCTCGTGAATGGACAATACATGAACATAGAAGTACGTTTTTGAAAGAGAACCCAACCATACTTTGAGTCAAGAATTTCTGGGCCCACAAATTTGTGTATTTCTTTTGACCCTGGTACTCTCTTTGTGATCCTATCCTCTAAGGTGTAGGTTTTACTATGTGATGGATCATATAGTTCGCATAAACCCTCCACAAGCCCCTCATCACCATCACCGTCGACTGGTTGCCAACGATAGAACATTATCCATGGTAATATACTTGTAGATCTAATATCTCCTCCATCTAATAGCTTTTTCCAGCTCTTGCAAACCACTTTCAATCGAATATGATCAATAAAAGATGTTTTGGAAAAAATCAGTCTTAGTGCATCGTCTGGGAGGAGATCATATCTTCGGAAACTTGTGGGTGCATCCCCATAGTTTTTCTTGGCGGATTTTAGTTCCATGGCTTTAACTTGGACTCTGTGCTTCGATCGGTTGGAAGCAAGGCAACAGTGGTTCTCTTTATAAACACACCGTCGTGTATTGATTGTCAACCCTACACTTTTTCTGTTGAACTAGGTTTCCTTAACGCCTCCGTTCTCTTATATAGTTCTGGCTATTTCAATATGACAATATTATATTAGTTTATTTACCAAAAGAGTATTATATTAGTTTTTGGTGGTCCATATATTAATTTCTTTTTAACCTGCGATGTAAGTGTTACTGTGTTGGTGTGCTTTCTTAATATATTGTGATTAGATAATAATTAGTTTTTTTGACCATTTAAGTATGATTTTTCGTCTCCTTATTGTAATGCCACACAAATAATTCTCTGATCCTTCTTTTCTTATTGTTTATTTTTTTTAATATTTAATTCATTTATTTCAACACAAAATAAAAAAGAAAAAAATATCCTCTAATAACGTCTATTTTCTTTTGTAATAAAAAAACGTCTATTTTCTTTTTCTTTTCTTTTTTAGTTTCCCATGGGTATCCATAGCATTGTCCCGACCAATCTAGATCTGATCTGAGTCGGTTCAATATTGTTTATGAAGGAAAACATATATTTCCTGAAATAAGATAAATTAGGACACCTACTTGGAGTCCTAGCAGCGGAAGCAAACAGGTCTTGGAGTCCAGGTCTTGATCTACCGGTCGTGAAGGGTTGTCACGGTGTATCGGAGCAACCCCTGTAGTCTCCACGGCCTAAACCTCTCCTCTCTATAGTTGTGTGTGTGGTATGTGTGGGTGTAACCTAGCCACCCTATGTATGTAATGTTCTAGGTCTTTGTGCCATAGAACAACATGTATATATAGGAGGCAACTAGGGTTACAAGGTGAGCACCCAACTTATGGGTGGACCTCGTGGGCCCTACTACCTCAAGTGGGCCTCCATACAACATAACCCAACATCTCCCACTCACACATAAGTGAGAGTGCTCAAAATACCAAATGCAAGAAACTCATTCTTGCTACAACAGCAATAGTCATACAAGGAAATAGGACCGTGCGACCGGCATACTATGAGAGCGAAATGCTATACACCTGTTAGGGATATACAGCCTCTCGTCGAGAAGAAACCTGCAAGTAGATCAGAAAGTATGCTAGTGCCCTAGATCATCTGAATCTCATTAGAAAACATCCATAGGATCTCGTCCATCAAGGCATGACGCAAAGCAAAGTAATGCAACGTAATGCAAAGCAATGCAACGCAACGCAATGTATTCACAATTATAACCGTACGTCATAACTAGTGCACCAGTGAATACAAGACTAATGTGATTCCGTCTATGACCTTCCTCTTCTCACGATTCCCTTGACCCGGCTCAACTCGCTTTTCTAGACATGTCCCGCCAGACCGAATCTGTATACATGGTCCTTAGGCAACATACTAAGATAGCGACCATCAAGCCGAATCTCAAGTCTCTGATAGGAGTACTAAGGGTACATAAGGTAGAGCCATCATA